>MNPL01013961.1:41652-64872 GCA_002081605.1 Tropilaelaps mercedesae | reverse complement strand
CACATATATATATATATATATACATATATATACACATATATATATACACACATATATATATATATACATTGTCGTCTCCAAGTTGGTGACTCGTCCAACAAAATCTGTCTGTCTTCATTCTTTTCGTTCAAGGTAATAGCGAGTTACATAACAATCTAACAATATTCTCAGGTGATTCGTATAATAGCCAGAATTTGACCTCCGACTGCCTGTATTGTAAAGGGTTGCATTACCTTCACATTATTCATACCTGATTTCTCTAAGTTAAGAACATCGTCGAAATCACTACAGGCGTCTAGAATACACACATTTTATCTAAGCTTAAAAAAACATTTTTTTATTATGGTGCATGATGGTTGCCGTGATCTGACCAACGTCAACACGAGATGTAAAACGCAATGCCCTATTACTGATAACTTTGTCTACAAACCTAGAGGGGTAATTTTCCAGAGGAACTGATACTATTTTTAAATATCGTTTGTCTTTCTTACAAAAATCCCGTGGTACATTTTTGTTTCAAAGCTAAACCCGCGCTTTAAGATGAGGTTCAGCGTCTTACTGTACACGCATAAGATGCTAAACATTATATTTCGGCAGTCGGTCGGCTGGGTCTCGAATCTAAATAGCCAACTTCTTGCTATTCTAATTATGATTTTTCAAGGAGTGTCGCAATTTGAGTAAAAATCTTCGTCATGAAGTAAACCCGTGAAGTTTGCGATGATTGTTTTAGGAAAAAGGCAAGCGAGCTGTTCTCTTGGGATCACTTTTTTTTGCAAAGACAGCAAATGTTGCCGACGACCTTTACCTGTAATTCCTCTGGAGTGACCCATCTGTGTGCTTTGTTCTTTAGTGTGTTTGTTCTAGATTGCTAATATAACATGAATCGCCTCATACAAAAACTGTTGCAACTACTAGCGTCTGATGAATCAAATATTGTAGTAGATTTTTAAATAGTGAACAGTACATAAACATTAGCCAATAAGATCATTTCCTTATCAAATGATCTAACCAAACCTAAATAGTTAGGCACCTTCTCCTTGTGTACGAAGAAAATGCTTCTCCTAACACTTCAAACAACTCTAATTACATAAAAGAGTTATGTGTAATTAGAGCCTGGCCCACAGCAAGCTTCTAATATGCGTTTTAAGGTCTGTTGCACGTTATCAAAGTTCTGATTATGTGTACATATGTAGTTTTTGTTACTGGTAGTTTTAGCTGTTTTAATTTTACAATATAGATCTCTTCTTTTAAATAGAGAGAGATTCCGTTCGTATTAGGTTGAAATCTTAGTTGTCATCACCTTCTCACCGAATGGTATGTGCTCCTATAAAGATTCCTTTTTGAAAGGTAAGTAGTTTAATAAAAAATGCTATCAGAAAGCTCATAACTTCATCAGTAGGGGTAATATTCGCCGGCAGAATAATTTCTTAATTCTAGAAATCTACTGCTGCAACCCCATAACATAATAGTCCCTCATATAAAGTTCTCTTTAGCATTCTAAAAGCCGAACTTGGAGGCCTGGCACCATCTACATTTCCAAGCTCCTTCTGTATGTGTAACGTAAATATATTGTAATAGATTCTTATTAACGAAGCATCGTTAAGAACATTCAGTTTTTTTGTAAACAAAAATAATTAACTGCAGACAAACAACGAATAAAGCAGAACCGATAGCAGAAAACAGCTGGGCTTGCTTCCGTCTGTATCCTCCGTTAAACATCGGAACCACTGTTTTCTCAAGATGTAAATAAGTCAAAGGGCTGAAGGAGAACTCCGGCAGCCTAAAGGTTGGGGGCGAACCACCAGACTAAAATACGCGTAACAACAAGGCAGTGTTATATTTGTCCTCTCTTCTCATTTTTTTTCTTTTTTAAAGAAAAATAACTGGTGCGTCCTCCGTGTTGTCTTGCCGGCAAGCGAATTTTCCGTTTGCCAGCGGCGTCTCTAGCATTAAATAGATACGTTAGCATATACAGATCAACACATACATCAATACAAATATCCACTGAAGGTTATAGCACTGCACAGCTAAAATATAACTTCTCTTATTTTGTAATTGCTTTCGTTGCCGCCGCCGCCGTAGTCATCGTACCTCTAGTCACTTCTAGCATACAAGTATAAGGCATAGTGTCACATACACCCCCTAGGTGTGGAGTGCGACTTTCATGTCAATTTTTATGACGACTACGTATGGCGCGCCGAAAGTCTGTACTGCCTTTTTAGAGTCAACAGGAGGTGACGGTTTTCAGGTAGCAATCTGGTACAAACAGCTAAACACCTTTCTCAACATTTATAGTAAGGATATCTCGTGTACTAAGTCGTGTGATCTATACTTAAATCTATCAGTACGTTATAATTAAAAAGCTATAAATTAACAGTAATATTTGCTGACAGGTCAAAACTCGGTTTCATTATTGTACGCACATTGTTATAAACACTATTATTATTATCAATGTTGTTTTACTAAGTTATATAGAGAAGATATAAATGTAGTAGACGTAATTCGTGTATATTTGAATTCTGTTCGAATGGATCTGCTGTCTTAACTCTGATAATACTCAATTTATCCGTCCGCAGTTTTTTAGGCCACTCCAAGAATAACTTTTCTTGATGATGAGCAGATAGTCCTCTAAAGCACTATTTTGTTCTACATGCCAAAAATTACAAGATTACAAGATTACACATTTATTTTAAAGTAGCTATGGAAGTCGGGGGGACCGACAGAGCACAAGTTAACAGAAAGAACAACCCAAAGATCTGAACAACATACGGAGCAGACACACGAGGGAACGAAAAACGCTACGCGACATTCGGGACGTCACTAGGCACGACGACACACATAACAAACACTCACTTCTTAGTTGCGGCAATGACACCCAACGAGACATCACCAGTGCCCATTAGGGCAACTCTGTACCGTATATAAGAAGCAGAAACCACTACGCGCGGGTCTGCGGGTCAAACACAGAGAGGCACAACGTACGCGCCATGCAAACCGAAGCAAACGAAGATTATGAAAGGATAGAGTCGGCTTAGACATTCCAGACACAAAACGTGGGTATATGCCGAAATGAAAATTTTGTAGCGGTTTTGAGAGCTAGTTGACTACGAACAGTAAAACTATGCACACTGTTGCACACAGGCGCAACCAGCAATGTGACGAGTTTACAACACACTCGAAAATAAGAGGCCTCATCAAGAGACTGTAGATTAGGCGTGCGAGCCGAGCTTTACTCAAGATGTACAACAATTTACGAGCAACCACTATGGGGTAGAATGAGATGACTATCGACTTAGGTTCTGAAACACGAACGGCGCGGCTCCAACTCATAGACAAGGAAACCCTGTTGTCAGCAAAGACCTGCCTTGACCAGAAGCTAATAAAGGCATCTAGCGAAGTAGAGAGTGTCAATTTCGTGATAGAGCAGGAAAAGACCCCGTCGAAAAACACTATTAAATAGAGCAAAGACGTGTTTGAGGGCCTAAGAGAACTCGCACAACCCGCGACTATACACAGCGTTAGGGAAACACGACCTGTTTAAGAACCATCATGAATTTTACTGGTCGCCGTGATCGAGGGCGATTCGTGTGCTTTAAAGAAGGCTATACTCAGACTTGAATGTCGCATGGCAATACTAAATGATACACTTCATCGCCTCATCAAAGCAAAGTTATTTTCAGTACTTCACGCCAGGAATGGGTTTTACCAAATGCTGCTGAATTCAACGAGTCATTACTATATTAGTCCGAAATTTAGCAGTAGTCGCAGATGACGCCGTTACATGGAGTGAAGGCGGAACTTCAGATGACTCAATCAGAGACCATGATAGAAACTCATAGGCTCTATTTAAAGGAGCAAGTGGGACTACGTTTCAACAAAGGCAAGCTTCGTCTAAGGACTTCTGAAGTAAAATTCATGGAGCATGTTATAAGTAGAGAAGCCGTGAAAGCAGACGCCATGCCACAAAAACGCGAAAGGCGTGATGAGTTTTTTAGGTTGCAGGAACTACATTATGGCTTTGATCTTCAACCTTTCCGACTTTACAAAACCCTTTCGTACACCTACACAAAAACAAATCGAATTCAAACGACTAAGTCGACGGCAAGAGGCCTTCAAAACAATAAAAAAAGCTTTCGAAGGCCCCCACACTAACATACTTTGATAGGAGCAAGCCTTTAATAATTCAAATGGATGAAAGCTAGTATGGGCCTGGCGAAGTACTGATTACAATACAAGATCAACAACAAGTACAATAAAATAATACTATGCGGTTATAGAACAAGAGTAATTCGCCGTTCTGGCTGCGTGCACAAAATTTGGAAGTTACATCTGTGCAATGAACGATGCCATTCTTACATATCGCAAGCCACTAGAGACAATCTTCTTAAAACCATTGGGTTTATGCCCCAAAAATGGGTGTGTGTAGATCTCATGAAATACGACATAAATATAAGGTACATATGATGAAAGCGAATCATAATAGCAGTCCTGTTGGCTAAGCAACCGATAGGTTTTTGTGTATGGCCCGGTAACGGATGCGGACTAGATCTAGACGAAATAGAAAATCGTGTACACAGTCGCGTTTTAGGCACTTTTATAGAACAGAGGAAAAATGAAATAGCATTGAGCATAGAAGAACACACTGTGGAAAGCAGTACAACAGGGATGGCCAACAAGGGAAAAGGACCTTCACTGCAAACTTCTACCATTTTGGGGCATACGCGATGAATTAAGAGTGGAACAAGATGCCGTTTGTATGGGAAGTTACAATTGTTGTCTTTGCAAGCCGAATTCCCCAGACGAGGACACAAATCTCATTTGGCGTATAACGTCATGCATGGCCATAGAATATATGTATTATACTGACCAATGTTTTTAAAGACATGGCAGATAAGCGCAGCGCCTGTCAGACATACTGCATAAAACAACGAGCTGAACCATTAATCAGCAAAGCAATACCACGACGGCCTTGGGAAATTCTACATCAAAATATGTTCGTTTGAGCTGACAGGTGTTATTTAGCTACAGTCAATAGATATAACGACTTTTTTTACTATTGGCGAAACTTCTCGGACTCAGATCCGAGGTATATGGGATAAAAGTTTCAACATTTCTGTAAGCAGTGCCAGGTCCGACACCACACCGCCACCAGTCAAATGGCAAGGCTAAAAGGGCGGTCAAAATATCCAAGCGCATAGTCTGAAAGACTTATTCCAAAAATGAGTTCGAGTTGAGCCAGTGGATCATGCACATTAATTCAGGCTATTACGTTGAGATGATTAGACCATGTACGCATCGAATAACCACGATAAATGACGAGGTAACTGAGAAACAGAGGACATGTAATGATAATTCCAACCCCTACCTCAAAAAGTCTTTTTAACGAATTGATGTGTGATCCACAAAATGTGTCAGCAACGTATGTATCATTAACAAGCACAAAGTCACCGGAGTCAATCGAGCCATGGGACATCGAGCAAACAGATTAATTGAAACTACGATACACTCGGTCGATGCAGTATGCTGGAAATGGCAGACTCAAGAAAAAACACACAAACACTGAGAATCACAGGAGCTGCAGATTGCTCTTCACGGAAATACAATGCATCACATACCAACACACAAGCACAGCACACTGTATCTCCAATTGTCAACACAGCAACAAAACAAACTGCAGTGGTCAGGTTCTGATATAACAAAGGTCAACCACTATGCAAACACTAAAGTGTGCCCCAAACGGCAGTGTAACGTCAACACGTTGACAAAACAAGAGGAGAGCGGGCACTTTGCTACAACGTATGGCGTGCAGGCCTTAGCAACAGAGAACCAGCTGCCAAAATAAAACAAATCAATGCTGATCGCAGTAGAGTTAATGCAGGGAGGGAAGCTTGAACAAATTTAAAGCTCGCAGAAATTAACAGTGTGGAGAAACCAGCTCTTATAGGAAATCCTAAGCTAGGGTGCGGAATGAGTACAAAAAAATACAGAGAATCGTACAGTTAACTGGCTAACACAGCAAACGAGAGAAAATCAAACGAATCACGAAAACGTGTAAAACTATTTGATATACACACGCAGGTCGATGGTGATAGAACTCGATAACGTCCGGAATCGAAACCGTACACCTACGTGCCTCCTCCAGTTGCAAAGTGCACGTGAATACACCAGGCCATCGAGGTCGATAGAACTCGATAGAACATAAAACAATAATATCGACCCTACAAGGGGTCAATATACTATATTAAAATAATTTCGTCAAAAAAGGTGCATTGAATGTTCGTACTAGCGCAATAGTGCTAAGGGAGTTATACGCTGTAAAATAAATATTAGAAACTCGAATTTGTGTAAATTGTATAATCGTGTAAAATAGTACAATTTTGTAGTCTATAGAGAGATTGACGAATTATTCTTATATTATAGGGACGTTCAGCGATATCGTATACTTTTACAAATGATAGTTATGACTGAGCTCTGGATTAAGAAAGCTTATGAAAAAAGGAAGATATTTATAGATGTTTTGCAACGTTTGGGTTACTGCTGCTCTTCACATTCAGAGCAACACCTTAACCTTAGCAGCCGTTAGAGCTTAGTCAAACTTTAGTTTTTATGCAATCCTTGTGTAGTCAATATCGCTAGGCTTGAAACGGCGACATTTATGTTAAACCGCACCAGTGGTCCCTAGTGAGAGATTTTGTGGATACGTATTGATTTCAAGCCCTATGCTTTCACTATATTCCTGTAACATTCGTCCTGTCTTAAAGTTCAGGCGTTCTTTTTCAAACACGAACACGCCGCTTGCGCAGAAAATGGTGTGCTCAAAAGAATAGTATTCATCAATAGGGGCTGGTGGATTACTGAAAAGTGCTGTCTGAGTGGCTGAGATTAGCTTGGAATACTTTTGAGAAGCTTGGTTGTTCTTGTATCTATGCTAAGTTACAAAGAACGGACTCACTATTTTTAGAAATGACTTGTAGTAGAAGACATTGCAAATGGCGCCTTTGTAACTGCTGTGTCAGCGTTTCTTTATCATTTCTGGTATGAAAATTACTAGGCCGGCTTATCAATTCAAAGTAGCATCTTCACAATTTCAATACTTATATGTTAATGCATTGAATTTTTTAAATAACACGAAAAGTGAACATCAACATTTCATTGTCCTCGGAACCCACTGTGGTGCTTTAAGAAAATATTCTTAAAGCTTGTAAAAAAATTAGCAGCTAATAATTCTTTTAATATATCCTGATAATTATGCCTAATATTTCCTGACGTTGCTTCTTATTCTAGCAGTCTCATCCGAGGTACCTTTTAGCAATGTAACGAAGGGAATATTTGTGTCGCTATATAATGGTTATAACCTCAATCTGAAACTTTAAAACAGGGATCCTCAGATTATAAGCCGCTTCCTCCGTCGCCTTCCGTCAACACATTCACTTTGCCTCGTCCTGTTTTCGCCCCTTTTTCTTGCTCTTACTTGTGCTCCGTCTTCAACAAAGCGCCCACTAAATCGCTCTCTGCTATCCAAATACAAATCAAGGATTGTGAGCGCCCTTACAGTCATGATGGGCCTTGTCAACGTTGAGAACCCTGTCGCTCGAGCTCGACTGAGGAAGAAGCTGGCACCGCCGCTGCTGCCTCGGCAAAAACTGAAGAGGGCGCTAGGGGCAAATATTCATTTTTCCACCCGCAATCTTCCGTTTTCAGCGTCTTGCTGGTTGGGTCGCCATTCCCTGTCACACCACACCCAGCATTGCCCCCGGTTCCCCTTGGAGACATCGTTTTTTCTGTTTTCTTTTTCCGCCTGCTGTGGGCTTTCTGCCTTCTTAAAGGGAAGATGAACGCGTTAGGCCGTTGGATTTTTTCTTCTTGCCGTCCTAAAACGGCGCCAATACGAAGCTGTTATCGTTGGCCTGGGCTGAGAATATCAATCGAATACGCGCTCTGAGTGAAAAAAACAGGCGTCGACATCGGCGTCGCCAGGACTGCCGTTATCTGCTCATGCGGGCGGCTGCTGGCTTTCGCCTCGTTGTGCGTGCACCATCGCTGTGATGAATGGCCCGGGTTGTTCACTTATCCTCACGACATGTGATAAAAACCACGTAACTTTCAAAACACTTCTGTGGGTAGACTCTAGAGTACCAGCGTGGTCTAGTCTCCTTTTTCCCTGACGGGCACGATGTTAACAAGAACCTCCAGAATTAAAAAACGATCCTCTTAACAGGATTCGTCGAACTTAAAATTGAGAATGACGATGACTAGAGTAGGTGTAAAAAATTCATATGCTTGTATTTAATGAAACAACACAATGATAGTTCCTGTGAACTGTCATTCACAGACTGTGCAAACAACAGACACAAACAACAAACTGCGATATCCACAAATGCTTATAGTCGAAAAATTTGTTTAATTAAGGTTTGTCAAACGTTGAAGCCACAAACATCATATTGTTCAGTCTGTCACTAATCAATACAGAGCTCAAGTTCTGACGGATGGTATAAAAACATTTTGGTGAGATCTGACGTAGATCCATCACTCAGTTCTTCAGCGTATCATATATGATCATGCTCTCGTAGCGGTAATATTCATAATGGAAATTATAACCACAGTTTGTGGCCCTGTTGTCAGTGGATCAATAATTGCATTCATCAACAAAAATAAAAATATCAATAACTAACTATTTCTATGTCTAGCTGTGTCCAATTATTCTTTATCTAATCTTGATTAAAAAGTAATTAAATTTAGTGTCTCTAAAACGCCTCCGCAGGCAAGCCTCGAAAACTGAATTTGCCTGAACGACTTTTGATGTATAGCTGGGTACCCCAAAAGTATTGGAGTTCCTAATATCAGAATATCTTGAACAATATTTCAACAGCATAAAATTTTTACTTGTTTGTATTAAGTGTTTATTTTGACTAAAATGGAAAAGTGGCAATTGGTTTGTTGTTGGCCGCATGTTATGTGCAGAAGCACTCATAACACGGAGGCACATTAAAATCTTTCTTATGGAGGCCACTTATATGTGCTGTTTTGCCTACAACAAAGTAGGCTCACTTCCTCCTCAGATATCACAGCGTGTTCACGTCGTAGGCTGCTCCAGTGCATACTCACAATGGTTTCAGTTCATGGAAGCAACAAATAAACATGCATAAGTTGTAATTATATGATTTTATAACCTACGGTCATATTAAATTGAGATTCATCCAAACTATGCAGTTATTGAAATGTTTAAGACTGACCATTTTAAGTGGACAGCAATCAACTGCCTAAAACTTCCAGCAATAAACTTCGTGATACAGAGTAAGCTATAACTTTTGGATCCATTGTGCTTGTCAGTGTATGTGATAATTTTTCAAAAAGTAAATACAATAAAACTTGGAAAAGTAGTTAAATGTGGGCTGCTCAAATTAGACTTCCTAAGGGAACAATATTTCTCCCTCTTACTCTAGTTAAAGATCACTGCTTTTGATGGCTGACTCACCAAACGAGCTCACTAAGTGAACCAGAAGGTGACCCTAAATTAGTCAGTAACCTGAATAATTCAGGCTTTACTTTTTAAAATTAGATCACGTTATATAATTGTACCATAGAATTGAAACTAAAACGAATATTGATATGCCCATAGTCTCCATTAACAATTGCATACGGATCTGTACTTGTATATTCTCCCAAATGGTGGATTTGTTTTTTAATAGCCAGCTCACACTAGACGAGGCACTATCGTATTATATGTTATGAAATTGCTTTGCGAATTGCGTCCGATACGTGTATGTATGTACTCGAAATTGCTACGGTTTCGTCTTCAACCCTTCTCTTAGATCTGATGAGCCAAAACGAGAGAGTGATAGATATGCCAACATGTATACGACAATAAGGAAGATATCGCAATTACACGATTTGCACAGTTTTCACGAGGGCTACTAAAAACATATTTTCCAGGAACGGCCCAAAGCACCATTTAAAGACGTATCATCCCTCCTACGCCACCGTACCCGATACACAGCTTCAAATCTATAAGCTGCCCAAATTGGACGGGCTGCAATGCGAATTAGCGTACAATTCAGTTAGCGCCGATATCGATATAGGCGATCTGGAGCTCTCAGTCGGGTCGACGTGTCGACCACGTTAGTCGTCGCCGTCACCATAAACCGATGGGCTATCTAAGTCGTTCATTATGACCGCTTTTCGCATGTTCGGTGTAACAAGACATTCTGCAGTCTTGGTTGGCGTCTGATTTACAAAAACGAGTAAAATTGGGAGTGCTACTCCTAATATAAATCAAGGAATGTTTATCCAAACCAGTACATCCCAAAAACCAATAAATGACTTCACTTATTTCGACTTAAAACATGTCACGCTCAACTTTCATTTTTTGTTAACTCCACGATTGAACGCACTTTGTCTTTTTCATGTCTTATCTTCAAAATTGATTACTTATTTGCTTGGACTCCCTTTAATGGTCATGCATGTGTTTTAAAAATGAAAATTGTCATACGTAATAATTTGGCAGATAAGTTTACCGTAGGAAAACAGAAGCTGTGAAACCCATACACTAGCATATGATTAAATTGTAGACTAGTTACAGCATAAACAAAAAATAAACAAAATGTGTATGAATGAAATGTGTATAACGAAATCTTACGAGCTTACGTTAGCCTAACTAACAATCCTTGCTGCCAGAACATGCGGCACACAATAATACAGTTCTGTATAATTTCTACGACGCTATGTCTGGAATAGATTTCTTAGCTTCAAATAGTAATTACATTTTTAGGTACATATTGCTGAAACTTGCTTGAGAGAAGTGTTCATATATGCCGACAAAACTTCATGCTTTTAGCCCTAATAAACGTGAACAACGTCTGCCACAACGAATAATAAGAGATTATAACGGAACGGAACAGTATTCTCACTAGGCGTGTACTGTGTCAGGGTACTTGAATGTTAAAATTTTGGAGATCTTAAAAAATCAGTTAATACCAGCTAATATTGGCGTAATTAGCGATCACCTTTTACGTCATCTTTAACCTAATATTTATGCATATGACGTTCGTAGATCCGTGTGTTGTTCTACCACAGTTTTCCTTAAAGGGAATACCAAAAGTTTGTTAAGACCTTCAATACTTGCAGAAATGTGTGTACTGTTCATCTACTGAGCTACAAAGAAGAACGTCCCGTCCGAAGTGGAAATTGTGGAGGAAATGGCTGTGTTGTGTTCCGGCTGCACGATTAACCATCAAACGTCTCTAGCTTTGAGTACCGCCAATGTCTGTCTCCGCAGACGATCTTGCCCAAAGATATGGACTATCTCCGCTTCGGAAGGACATTCTTCTTTGTAGCCCAGTACAAACAAATAGTTTCCATAGGTTTCCTACAGACGTTATGCGTACTGTGAAAGTCATACCGTTTGTCCTCCGTTGCTAAAACACTAGATAAGGTATCGTCTTTTTCCTTCTATATTATACCAATATACAATATTGATCGTAACCGGATAATCCATGTTATATGGGTTATCGCATTATGGTGCGATAGTTGATGAACAGTTGAAAAGCTTTTGTTAGTTACCAAGACATATATATATACATATTAAAGAAACCAGTACAGAATTACTGTGATTGCGCATTATGAAAGATCCAGATTGCAGTGCGGATATTCCGTGCATATAAATACTGAGACAGTTAAGGAGATGTCAACCTTAAGAGTTAAGGGCACGAATTAGAACCGTCGGTAAAGGACGGCTATAAGACTTCACTTATGCTTCAAGTCTACTAAGTTAGTGTTAACTGGTCCAGCGCTCTATAATCAGGATTCTGTTATCAAAAAACGTTTTCAAAAACGTGTTGGTAACGAAAAAGCAGGTATGAATTGCTCCAATACTATATAGAGCCTCATCGACCTGCCAAAGATAGACAAGCTGGATGTAAATCTGAACATTCTAAGCAGAACCACTTCGACAATAACGACAGTGTTAAAAAGACATGGTCTATCAGTTGAGAATAATATCACTTCAAAACATGCAAATAATTGTGGTCGTTATAGGCTTGGGCAACAGTAAAAGTAAAGAATCGTTGAAACAACGAGCGGACCTATTCTCAAGTCAAACTCCTTTTTCCTAGTGAGTTATTTCCACCTATCTAGTCTATTTTCAGGACTGATTGTCATCCAATATTTAACATCACTTTCATCGTCTTCCTAATGCGTCATAGAACTGAGTCGGTCTAGTTGTGCTGCTTCGAAGTTGCTACCCCTAAGAAGAGTAATGGCCAGCGCAAGTCAAATGTTGGTGATACACAGGAAATTGCCAAGCCGTGGAATGTCAATGTTCAATAGATACACCAACTGGAAAATTCCTTTAACCGCTACTCATCATTCTGTGTTGTGTCTGAAACAAGCCTTTCCTTTGTGTCCAATGCGTTAAGTGACACTTTCCTATAACATTAACGAAGCGCCAAAGTCAGATCCTGGAGGGTATTTGCGCTAGCTGATAGAGCCCCACAATTGCTCAGTGGCTTTCTAACTGCGGTGTCTTAGTTCCGTGAGAACTCGGTAGTCACGCAGGAATGCAACAGCAGTAAATAATCAGCTTGTTCGTTATAGTGGTCTTAGTATAGTGTGCATCACAGGATAGATGAAAAATTGCATCACAAACATTTAATTCACTTATAATGGCTTTTTTATGTTTACCAAAAGAATAAAACTGTCAGAAGTTAAGAAACATGGATGCTCATTAAGAATGAGTTATGGTTCTCAAATGTTCATTCCAAACTGTAATAGTTAGCCTATCTATATTGATATTATGGATGGTCATCCGGCAGTTATACACTCACCGAATACAAGTAATGCTATACAACACCTAGAGCCGAGAGAAGGTTTTGAAATTCTCTTAAGACTTTTTGCAATATCATTCCACTATTGTTCTTAGCTGGTGACCTTTAGTTGGTGAGTCCTAGTAAATTATTATGCATTTTGATGGCTTTTTGGCATTTTGATGATTTTAACTCTATATGAAACCTGACCCATAGCAAAGTATGCACGCGAAGAGAATTTAACACTGTTTTAAGAGTTATTGGATGCCGAGTTATTTGAGTCTTTTATTGTTTAATCGAAAATCATCTGTCCAAGCAGGAAACGTAATGGTAAATGATGAGCTTGGCACATCAACTCAGATTTTACTAAATGTATTTTTATTACAAAAGATGTTCAAACCTATTGCCTCGCTTGACGATGCAAAAGTTCATTGTTCTGCTGATTTTGCGGACGACATTTCAGATTTCTTGTTGCACGCTAGCGATAATTCTGTTCTTTTACCAAAAAAATAGTGCATGACAACTTTGGACTGACAAAGCGAACTTTCTAAGTCTGAAATAGTTTGAAAAAGGGATATGTGTTTCTAACTCTAAGCATATCCGCAACAGTTTTGACAAGCAAAATTTAGTGTGAATGTTTGGTGCAAAGCCAAGATTACCTAAGCGATGCATTCGTGTGCGATTTAACCACTTTGTTTTCATGTCTTTGAAAATCCACACTTACGTAGAACTTGTAGATATAAATCCTGCATCTGACTCCTCTTACTGATTCAAATGGACTCACGTAAGTATAGGCCATAACAGTGAGTTCGACGGCTTCCTCGAGCGTTTGCAATCAGTTTGGTTGGGCTCAAAGCACCGGAGAGGTTGCTTCGATTCCTGTGAAGCTCGCCGCCAAAGGTGATCGCCTATTGGGAGATAGTCATATGTACTCTGTATACGAATAACAGCAGCACGATTACTTTTCAATTATTTTTACAGAATGTCAATATTCTTTTAAGGTTTATAATGTCGTACTATCTAAGTATTGTAGACGAGGTGCTATTCTTCTGTGTTCATACTTAGTAAAGCTACGAAGAGTAACATTGACATATAAAGACGTGAATAGATTTACATGTACACCACACGTCTGCAATAATATTTTCGTGTATGGTGTGTATGGTGAATAAGCCATGATCGGTCACATATGGCCAGTAGACAGTTACAGGGCTTGAATATGTTTATTTACCTTTTTCATCGTTAATATTTTAATTTTATGTTCATTTCTACAATTATCACCAGAATTTTTTTTCTGTTATTATTCACTCACCTGTTACTAGTCCGTATTGCTAGGCTGTAAATGCTACTGAATCTTTGCAATACATGATCCTTGCTTTCCTTTCCCTCTCGGCATTTGTGTCTTTTGCTGCGGTTTCGGCAGTAATTGAATCGGTTTTTTTATATATGCCATACGGGTTGACGAATATAGAAAGATTACGGCGACTCGTTTTGTACATAGTTGATCGGTCACCGGTCACCTGCAGTGGTGTTTGTGAGTTCTTAACGCTGTCTATCTTTGGAAATTGATTCGTAGAGCTTACGTGGTGCTTGTGCGAGCTTCACTTTTTGTAGGTCTCATTGTTAGTTTTTTTATCTAGATTTTTTTATTTCGCAATTGCGCCTTCGACGCGATGCACGAGGTTCTAGTTATCTACTATAAATGTTCGGAGTAATGGGAACACACTTCCACCTTTTAGTGAAAAGGTTTCCAAAAAGATTATTTTGGTTAACAATATACATTTTGTTAAGCAAATTTGCAGTGATCAATTTGTATGTAGCCTAGCGGAGGTCGTTACGTAAGGAGAGCTATCTCTGTGTTCTTGCCGTGCTCGGGAAGTTTGGTAGTCTTCTGTAATATTTACAAACGTATTTCTTTGTGATTTAATAATATTTTTCATATAATATATATAATATTCCTCATACATTTTTGAGTGTTATGAAAACATTATATTTTCTTGAAATGTAACTTTTAGAGGGAGCATTTTTTAAATTTAATAATAACTGAAACATTATATTTTTAATTTTTTATGTTAAGACCCTATCTATTTTGAGCAAAATATATTCACTAATTCACTAAATTATTGTAGTGTATTATTTTAAGATCCGACACTATAATTTTTTAGACATTATTTTACTAAACTATATTATTTAAAGATCCTTCATTGTCATAGACACTATATTACAATATTTGTTTTAGAATTCAGAACAGACACAGGCACGCTTACTCACAGAATGTATGAGGAGGCGAGTGTGGCGTACCACGTTACTTTTTTGACTGTATTATTCGTTTGCCGGGTTGTCACTACCAAGCACTGAGTTCTGTCGAAATGTATTGGATGTTTGTCTGCCCCCTTAGTGACTCCCTAGCATTAAATAGTGGTCGATCAGAAATTTAGTCTTTTGAGTCAGTCTCCATGAATTTAGTTATCCTGAATATATCTAGTCTAATTTTTCTTTTCCATTTGTTTCTCACCCATTCATTCATCTGGCAACATCGCCAAACCTAGAACTATATACAGCTTAATTCGCCGTCTATGTTGTCTAAAAAATTGGTATCGTAAAAGGTGAAAGAAGGTTTCGTGATCGCATGGCTTAAAAATAGCTAGATTTTAACGAAGCCTCGCTCTACTGGCGTGACCGCCCTTTTTAACTATATATGCTCTCAGTCCCTCACACGCCGTTGCCCACTTACAAATGGGCGAATCGTTGTAGCGCACGATGAAGCATAAAGTGAAAATGGTTATGTGGAAGTGAAACACTGGTATGTTGTTAACCTATGTAAAACGGAAAATATTTACATTCTTCAAATTTTCGCGTTGTCTATTCCACGTCTAATCACGGTACATTAAAGGAGTTTCCCTTTCTATATTGGTGGCAATATACTAGAGCGTTTCATATGTAAAAGCATACATCACATGTTTTGCTCTGAAGCAAACATCAATATAGATCAAATTGTAAGCACGATATTCTTAAAAGCAATTGAAGAAGAATTAGTATGTACATTTTAACCACATTTCTTTCCGGTCTCATGCTTCTCTTGCATGTAAAAATTGTCGATCGGAAACCACTCGAAGAGCAGGGTGACTCAATTGACCCGAATAATGGATTACTGAAGAATGTGTGAATACCTAGATATTCGCGTCAAGTTGAACGCTTAGGAAAGCGAATGAGCATGTGGAGGTAGAGTAGAATCTGCGAGAGCCAGCCAGTAAGGACAAGAAGTCAGCAAACGTGCGCCTCCGAATGAGTCCGTCAATCGCACGTCACTAGCCGGAATACTGCCAACGCTGAAGAGAACTAAGAATGGAAGACTGAATTGGGAAGTGCTGGATGGGAGTGAACAAGGAGTGAACTTTCGAATCAGTAGAATAAAACGACGTTAAGAAGCCCATGGAGCATAAGGGATAGAGACAGAGATGGCAGCACTAGTAGTAGCAGTTGTAGTCGAAAAGGAAAAGGCCAGAGGAGGAGATCGAAGCTCAGTTTTGGATATAGGAAATGAATACGGATAGGGTGGAGGCGGATGGATGACACGAAAGAAATGTAGGACAGCCACATAAGAGAATTGCGGCCTCGATGGTGACGGTCGCAATAGCGGTAGCGGCGGCCACCAGTGAAAGATTACTATTGAGTCCTTGACACTTCGAGTGTGTACGAATTTTTTCGTTCGTTTTCGATGACTTTTTCTCTTTGAGCGATATTCTACGTTGAATAGTTCAACTGAACTATTCTTATATCGTACTCCAACTCTGGTTGTCTGGCATTCAGTTCTCTGACTTTCGATTCCCGACGCCATCGTCGGCTTCGTCCACCCTTTCATGTCCATAGCATCATTGTACTGCGTCGTCACTACCGATACGGCAGATGCGACCCCTAAGGCACAGTAGTCTGTGATGCGCACATCCGAGCTCTTCGGATTTACGTCGTCAAGCCCACAGATTCTCTTCGCCTATGCTATCCTTTTTATGCAGATAAAATGCAAAGATGAAAAGCATTTTGTTAAAGATGCAGCGCAGTAGCTTTGAGCAGTCGTTGCTTTCATCTTCATTTTCTTCATTGCAGTAGTGCCGACGATCGGCTTTCGGCCTTCACTATCTAGTGACCGTTTGACGAGGAGCATGTAGGCGTACGCGCAGTCAACTCGGACGCCTCAAAGCCTGCTTGTTTCGGATCTACTTTATGTGCAAGACTGAATGTCTTTCTTTCTCCGTATCCCTTCTCGTTTCTCCCATTTACTTTCTATTCGCCGTTCATCGAAATTGTATGCTAATAGAGACGTCTGATCCAAAAGGCCACCTGATTGCTACACTTGGCCCTGTTTGTATATGGTGGTTGTAGGAAAATTGGGAAGGCGGAGTTTCATAACGGAGAAGCAGCAAACCGTACAGGATATCTGGTGGTTGAGGAGTAGGAGCGGGAAGCGAGAACAGGTTAGATGGGCGACTGTTGATCGCGAGGGCCCTGGGGAGGCATTCGCGTACTTTCACTGGATAGCTCAGCCAGCTCAACGTCACTTTTAGCCTGAACTCTTTTCTTTAGCTTTTGGCTCGACAGCCGCAAGCCAAGTGAGCTTCGAACTCGCTCGTGGTCAGCCTCCGACTACAGCTCAAGTGTAAACGCAGCTTTCCAGCGCCTCTAAGGCCGATCTGCATTGCAAATATTATATGGCTAATTTCTCCTCCTTTTTTCACCCTTGGCTTTTTGCGGACTCCACCAACTTGCCCGGCATATGCACTCTTACCGCCATAAAGAAAGAGCCTGTACTTTTTCTTGGTTCGCTGCCCTCGGAGAGGGACAGGCCTGAGAGAAGGACGGTTTAGTCTCCGTGCAAAGGGCCCTATGTGAAAGATTCGTGCCCCGAATCTCAAGTCATCATGCAACCTCACATGGTTTGTATGGGCTTACTTTTGCTAGCTACACACCGCCTGTACCCGTCTCTGTTGAAGCACAGCTTTGAACTAGTGCCGAAAACAGTACAGCAATGTAGGTGAGGTAATGCGTACGCTGAATTAATTTTGGGGTCGGTCCAACGACAATACCTGCCACGTTCATTCTGGAGAAAAAACAATAAGGTATTGTGAAGTTGTTCCAAAGTCGCAGACGTTTGGTTCCTCCCTTTCGATCCCCATTCGCTGTTTGTAGTTCAGCCTCGCTCCCCTTTGGTATTCTTGCATTGGCAAATTACCCTTACGACAACATTTGCAATTTGATCGACTTGCTGTCCTGTTTTTCGCACTTGCATCGACTTCTCGTCGCTCTGTCGCCCTCCTCACGTCTTCACTTTTTTCATTCACTTTATCTTGTCTCACCTTGTAGCAGCATTTGTTGGGACCAGATCGTCACTCCGCATTATTCAAAAGGTAGCCTCTTCCATAGGCATTTCCATCGGTGTAGTGTGATTTCAATCTGAGCGAAACTCGCTTGTGTGTGCAAGCTGAACCTAGAAAAGAGACTACTATGGAATTCATGATACAATATAAACGCTCTCACTGGTATGCAGCCAGAAGTTGCAAGCATATTCCTCTACGAACCAAGAGCAAAACAATGCCATAAAAGTCCTGAAACTTCATTTTGTCTTTTCCAAATAACATGCAACGGGACACCTATTACTTTTTCCATAAGATTGGGTTTGTATTAAAAATGCTGTTAAACAGATCTGTTTAAGCCATGATATCTACTTTAGGAAGAAAAAGACAGCCAAGAATTGAGCTGACCGTACAGTTTAACTAAGCGCATTGCCACAAATTCAGAATGTGGCCGTATTCGAGATTTCGTAAATCGCTTGTCAGGACGCTTTGTTGCGGGCTAACCAATTTAGTTTTTCGTGCCAGTAGCTCTTATCGATTAGGATAATTCTCTACGATTTAAAAGTAGGCGCGTGGCATGGGGCTGCTGCCGCGCCGTGCAGGTGCAGAGAGTACGAGTAGGACCCATATAGACGCCGATGTGTTTAACGAATTAGAGGGCCGTTGAATCTCCAGAGTGGCGTATTTTTTTCAAAGCGGTAAACCTATTTGCACGGCAGTTCCACGTAGCATTCCGAATAAGAAAGACAACAGTGTTTAACAACGCTTAACGTCCACACAGGCCTTTTAATTAGAACTACGGAAACCTTAGCTGAATGAAATTAAGTGCCAATGGAAAAATCGTAGCTGATCACGGACAAGCACGCATTCCCTATCAAATTTCCGGTCGGTTGAGCCCGATGTTCTTACTCATTAAACCTCAACGGTATATGTGAGTAATTTAAAACAGCACTATTACACCATATTTTTTTTTATCAGTTACCTTAAACAGAATGCATAAGACCAAATAAGAATCTATACATTGGCACTTGAATGTTTAAGCAGTAGCTTTTACCCGAAATCAGCTAGACAGAAAAATCCTAACTAAGAGCCGCTTATCGGGGTTTTATGTCTAGTGAAAGTAAATTTTCCGCTGCCGACTGCTCGCAGAACCAACAAGCAGCTTACGAAAACCAATACTCATGAACGAGAGATGCGTTCCATCATAAAGGTTAATTCCAGCCGTTCCGATTCTTGTTAGCTAACACCTTTCAGTAAGCAGAGTATTGCTATAATTTTGCCATACCAAGTAGCGCAGGCATTTCAAACTAAAAGCACAGGTTGCCAACTGATTATGTTCGGATGATAGGGCAATGTGGAGATGTGCCGACTATGCTATGTGACCTTCTGAGCTAACGGTTTTAGTCCTAGAGGACTCGCTTTGATTTATTCATCACTGATCCAAGAAAAGGTAAAAACCTCTGCTAACACAATGCGACCGGTTGAGAATTGTAGCCTCGACACGCCTTATCCATAGTGGTACCTCCAGCCGTTCCCTCCAATTTGGCTTGCATCTTTTGCTCTGTAGAACACCGTTTTTATACAATCATATGGAAAGTCTCGATATTTGAAAATGAAGACCTCCCCATTGAGTGCAGTACGCGGAATCCGTCAGGATATTACGTCCCCTTCGTCGCAAAGGTTACAGTGAGGTATCATCATGATCCCTCCCAACTTTCCGTTCAAACTTACTCATGTTTAAATAAAGAAAGTCCTTGTTTGCCGTTAATAATAAATCACAGTGACTTGCTAAAAATTTTACTTGGCAAGTGGTTATAATTTTTCAAGCAAATTTCACTTAACGAATAAGCGAATTGCACTGATCATAACTTGTTAAAGAAATAAAATTGTATGTGCTTAAAACACTAATCACCACAACGATTACCTATCAAAAGCGTTTTAATTATCGGTACAACGACAAATAATAAAGTCTATTATAACAAAAACAGCCATTAATTAAAGTAGAATACCACAAACATCGGCTGTTCACATACGTTTATCGAACGAAATCTTTCTGGCGAAGCGAAATGTCGCATCATCGCACGTCAGTGAATGCAGGCAAACTCAACAGGTAAAATACGCTTTTGCAACACATCACATGAATATCGAAACGGTTTAGAAACATGAGAGATTTCGCATGTATAAAAATGTATTTTCCATATAAAAATATGCAAGATACTAAATAATTAATTTATGGTACGTTTTTGGACACCGGAACTAATTGTAGCGGAGCAAGATGTCAATGAAAACAGTCAGAGCCAGAAATATTAACAGCTCAAGATTAAGTCCAACAAGTAAATTTACAACCATCCTTAACACTTACACTTCAATATTTTGGTTACTTATTATTTTGATTAGGCACATTTCAATCACATTTTTGTAATTTTTGAAACAATGTATACCGTATACGTCCTTAATCCTTGCTTGACTGAATCATTTCGTTATTTAAATTATGGAAAAGATACGAAGTTTGAAGAAGAAAATAGCAATCTCATTTTTGATAATGATTTCTAAAAACAAGGGTGTCATCTAGAAACACTTATACATATAACAGGGTAGTTTTGCATGATTTGCCGCCAATATATATATATATATATATATATAAATTTATTTGTTAAAATGAAAAAATATTTAAGCTAAACATTCTACAATATACCGTAATGTTGTATGCCACTGCCCAAAAGAGCATTTTTCTCACAACGACATATCTACGACTGCTATTAGAGACAATGAACGGCCCTTCGATCTTAGCGACATCCAGTGAGACTGTCGTGTCCGGAAAAAAGAACAGTAACACAGCCTCGTCCTTTTCAAACAAAGGCCCTCTTCGTGACTGCGCTGTTCTCTGCCTCGCCATCGTTTGCAAGCGTGGTGTGTCTTCGTCTCATTGTAGAGCGTCTTCATGGCCACTGTCGTCAAATTGGAGTGCTTGCCCTTACTGCTTTGGGACACTTTGACGGAAACCTTATGCCTTTCAGAAGGCCGACGAGCAAACGTCGGCCGCGAATTAAATCACTGCTTCCTAAGCCCATCGGCTCATCCCCAAGACACCACACACTAAGTTAGGCTTTTCTCCGTGGTCCTTTCTTACTTATGCAGAAGACAAAGCCAAGACGAGATGAGCGAGAACCAAACTTTTCTTGTTCGTTAGGTTCGTCGCAGTGGGCCGGTCTGCCTTGTTTAAGTGTCAGCTTTACCCAACAAGTTCGTGTGACGTAAGATCCTAATGCCATCGGCCCTTTTTTCGAATTGCCTTGCCATTTTCAGAGTCGCGCAGTTAGGCTCGTGTAGCGTCTTCTTAACGCTGTGTTGCCAGCATCAGATCAATGCTTTCTACAGAGCTTGGAACTGGAATATCATTTATCTATCTGTTATTGTCCAACTATATATTTGACAATAACTCATCTTATTATCATTCTATTCATCTAAAAATAATAGAAATTTATTTACCATAACTCTCGCACTAAAAAACAGACCGAAAAGAGCGTATAATTTAATTCCTAAATATTTTTTATTTAATACTTACGTTTTGGTTTAATCATAATGTACACGAGTGGAAATGACGAAAATCGAACATTTTTTTCAACTCCAAAGATTGCACGGCTTAGATGAATTTAGGTCGTGCAAACGGGAGAATATACGGCCAAAAATTACAATAGGACAGCGCCACTTGCCACACGTCACCTAAAACAATGCACCTGTTTATTAGGCCTTCTTTGATCGCGTAATTTCCTATTTGAGCGACTGAAATAGGCCGCTTAAATCGTGCAGGTCGATGCCTTAGGTCTTCCTTCTTTGAGGTCTTTGAAAGTAAAGGTTTGTGCCAACAAGTCCATGATAGTTTAAGCCTTGAAGGAAGGGATCAGGAGTTGTATTACTGAAAACCAGTTAAACTTATGCCAAAACGTTATTTGATTTTTAGTCAAGGGAACATAAATGTGCCAGCAAAGCCGAGTAGTGGTTTTAGCATATATTGCTCAACACATGTTTTCCATTTACCTACCTCATTGTTAAATCAAGACGTTGCCACTAAAAGAAATTTTATATAGAATGTAAATATATTGTCCTCACCGAATCGTCCTATAAAATATATTTAACATAAACTTAATAACACTTCTTTTTATAATCGTTTAAAATTTTTTTAATTACCGATTTTAAGTTGTAAAATCACGTTTTGCGATTAGAGCGGTATCAAAGAACTAGTTCAGAAAGCGTTCCTTCTAGAATGCACTCTATTCGAGTACTCCTGTGCGAATGCCGTTCTCTTATCTGCGAATGCTTTAACTTCGATTTTTTCAGTTTAGTTAAGAAAAGCACTTTTATGTAATAAATCAAATACAATGCTTCAACAGAAGTAGTGTTTCTAAAATAGTCTTGTACATATTAGTTCTGCTTTTTTAATTGTTTCAATTAAATGCAAAATAAGAGCTTTCCTTAAAACTTGTAAATCGTATCTTAAATGCAATGGACCCAGTGACATTCTTAATGAAAGGCAGTAAATAAAAATAGCCAACCAGTTGTCTTAGTAATTAAAGCATATAATAATAAAAATGAAAAAAGTATATTACGTTTATCTCTTCGCTCGACTGTGGGATTTGCCCAGCAGCAGTTTTATGTTCATTATAAATTAAAATATAATTCGTTCGAGTTGTAGTTCTTAACCACTATGAATCCGTTGAGGGGAATAAAATTCTATCTTAAAGCATTACGCATTTTGATGATATTTTGCCTGAATTTGACATAACTTTTTGAAGGTAGTCCACCGTAAAACTTTAAATTAATGTTTTGCAAATTGTGTTTGACAGCTATACCGGTAGTTTACTATGTACTGAGCTCTTTGAACTCTATCGCACGTCCACATTCAGATATTTATACTTTTCTGCACATTGCGTTATGTTTTTGTTATGATAGCATTTTATTCAATATTGCCTGTGATCACCACATTAGCGTATTTTTTTCGCATTATAATTGGAACAATAGCTTTTGGTCATCTCCACATATACTAAACATTGCAATTCAAATTTACCTTTATTGCA
>MNPL01013961.1:0-40937 GCA_002081605.1 Tropilaelaps mercedesae | reverse complement strand
GAATAATACGATTTAATATATATATATATATATATATATAGATATATATATATATATATATATTCCTTTTAGAAAAAAATGCTCGAGCCAGTCGTTATTCTCCTAAAAAGTAGTAATAAAAAGCTATAATACCCCTAAAAACGTGAACTTATTTTATACACACAGAGAACACGATTTAACAAAATATGAGAACAAGCCACATACATGAATGCCTATTCCAGGAAGCTCAATGTGAATAAGCAGCATTTACTATGAAGGTGTTGCGCCCAAACGCAAAATCCGACAATCGACCTTATTATACCCCCTTGAAACGGTTACAAATCTGCATTCATAAACCATGTTTAGCGATAAATGGTCGCATCCTATGGTGTATTATATAGGACGATGCATTATATAAGCGTACAACTACTTTAGTGCTATCCAAACACTGGCGAGATGTCGTTCACCACATTTTCTTCGCTTGCCTCCTTTCTCCTTTTCCCATTGTTTTAGCCGCCTCTCACATTCATCCTAGAGGGACAGCAATCCTTTACGGGTACGAGAGGCCCATACATAGTTCTAGCAGGAGCGGCTTGGCTTGCCTTACAGACGCCACGTTGGCCTTAAGCGAGTAAAAAACGAGTGGCAAACGCCGAGCATTATCTACAGGAAGCAACAATATAATGAATTAGTCCTGGCGCCACAGAGACTCACTCCCGTCTGCTTACAACAAACAAGCACCGCTGCTAGACTCAGCCATAGCTATACCAAAGTAGCTAATAGTAAATTACGATAGGCAGCCAACCGCTCTTCGGTAACTGTACGATTAGTGGTTAGCCCACTCCCTTCAATCCCCGTTCGACCCAGCTGTCTGATGCTAACCCGATAGGTGGTATTTCGGGACTCTTACTAACGTTGCCATCTTGCTCTTCGATGCTATCGTTAACCGTTCGCAAAAGGTTCCCGCTTCTTCGCTCAATAAACGGAGAAGGCAATGGAGAGAAACTGAAGGAGCTATGCCTAGGTGAATCTCCGGTCTGTCAGTTCGGTCAGTAAGCTGGATACTTATATGACTGGCTAACAAACGGGAAATGATAAAGCAATGTGGTTGTGTGTGGAGTCAACGACGTTTAAGAAACGCCTAGATATCTGCGGCGGGTGGCCAGTTTGGGGTAGTTCCGTAGGCGTGGCGGTGCTACTGCTGCCCCTGTCAAGCGATTCAGGCGGTTCCATCATTGAGATATCTATTTGAAAAAGTCGCGAGGGTGTCGGCCACAGAAAACGAGCCGCGCTGGTTTTTCCAATCGTCGTGCGAGGAAGAAGGCAAAGGACCCAGCCAGAAGGGACAACACGGGAAGAGCGTCGCCATTTCAAAAAGGATGCTTCATGGATGAGAAAAGTGTGCCAACGTTGCAAGCTGACCCTCCCCTATCTCTTATCCCACTTAAAGCCCCTCCTGTCCTCGGTCAGGGCTGTATCTCCGGAGCATGAAGACTCTAGAGACCTATCGAAGTTGCCTAAGAAATGAAGCTTCCTCTTCGCGAGATGCTAGGCCGGTAGAGAATGTCGCGCGCTTCCTCGCTGCTAGCAAGAGGGAGGATATTTTAGAGCAATTTATCATGACCAACCAAGACCTAACCGGTGCAGAAGAAACGAGGAAGGAGACAAGAAACTGGAGGGGCTAATGTCAGCTATAGCCCTCAAACCCAGCTCGACCAACAGCCTTCAGAGCGTTGTGGATAAAAGCAGCCACTATCTGCGAAGCGACACGCGATAGGCCACAGTGGGCGATCGGACTATCCCCTCCACTTGCTTCTTGTACCCAGGCATGGGGCTAAAGGACAGGCCCATTGTCAAACAGCGCGAATGTTGAAAGTTTAGAATAGGCAGCACCGAAAGAAAAGAAATCTGGGGTCGAGGAGAGCTCACTAGCAGAAAAAGAAAATGTTCATGGAAAAAATGTGATAACACAGCCTACTGAACTACTGTAACTGGTCCAAGCGCTACTAATATTATACTGGATTACTTTACAATGCTGTCAAAATAGAGCAACTTTGAAAATTCGTGAAGTCTGCCTAGTCCGCTCGCGGAGTCAGTAAAGGAGGCGCTATACTTAAGCAAAATTGGAATGTGTTGCTAATCATTGTGCGCGATTGGAACCGTGAATGTTTTTCCGTCCCTAAACAAGGAATTACGGTGACTCTTTCATTTCGTTCAAATGCTTCAAGACCATAGGCACTCACATTGCTTTTGCCTCATCTGGCCTAGATGGGAGATATGAAATACTCTCTGAAAGAGCCCTACTATTCCTTGCTATTCATCCGCGAGTCGTTCCCTCTGCGACATACCACATACCCTTCCGTGTATAGTTCTCCTCGGTCAGCTATGGGATGTTGCACATAAAAATTCGCGTTTTTCTGTCTCATACCAAACTTTATGTATTACGCTGTACCGTTGTTGAATAAAAGAGCCCCTAGACCTAGAAACCTACACGGTGGACACTGTTATGGAGACGTGCGCTCTAATCTAACTTGTCAACAAGAATCGGCAAGACAACAGCGGTGTCGCGCACGAACCCAAAGTCTTGACAAAAGCGGCTGAAAGGACCCAACCAGCGGAATCGTAAAACAAATAGCCTGTCCGTCATTTGGAACAGGCTTCGTTTGAACGCCGGCTTCATGCAAAACGTTTTTTAAACTGCCTTTTCTTTTCTGAGCCCTTACTAAAAATGATTTGCATTAAACTTTTCAATATGTTTTACGGAATGTATAGCCTACGTATGCTCTAAAAAAATTGTTACAACTAAACGGGATACAATAAGGTTTGAAAAATGCAAATCATCGAATGATAATGCGAATGGAGGAGACGCGTAGGTGTTACATATCTAATTTTGTGGAATCCATGTTATGACGCAATGAAAAAGCAGTCCGTTAAACGTTGGCTGATGGTCAGTCCTAAAAATGTTTTATCGCAAGTGTGAAATGCATAAAAGTGGTTATAATCAAATAGTAGTTATACTAAAACAGTAATTATAATAAAATATATAAAACAGTAGTGTACTAAAATAGTAGTGTATCGATTGTAGGGAGCCAGTCATCCTACTATTTTCTTAAGGATTTCATATAAAGGTCAACACGTAGCCATTAAATTTCACAATTAAACGCAATTACTATACCAGTTACTATAAAGTGCTATACATTAAAATTTACATTTTCATTTAGACCTGAAGCCCTAGCCCTGTTTAGTCTGTAAGTTTTGAGCATGCTTGGAATCGTGCAACTTCAGCGAAAAGGGATTTTCGACAAAACTTCGTAACCTTTTTTAGGTTTTTTACAAACTGTTTTTTCAAATCACTATTTAGGTATAAGAGTACTATGTTTTGTTAAATCAATTTGCACCATACGATGCAGAAATACTAGAGGGTGGCCTAGAGGGTGGAGAGTGTGTTCGAAGTAGTTGGCGCAGTAGTATTTCATACGTTCACTGGAAATTAGTGAACAGTTGAAAAACATACAATCAAGTTACCTATGTAATTACGTTTTTATATTGACAGTTAAAGTGGTTACGACTTTCCAGGCTACCGCAGTTTTTTTGCAGGTCCCTAGCGGTAACCGAAGTTACTAAGTTGAGACTATACAAGATAGACAAATTCCCTGGCTTCCAAATACATGGCTGTCCAAAATGATTCTATTCAGATCATACAACAACTGGATTGTAAATGTTATGGCGTGTTAAAACTCATTATTTTTAGTACGTCTAAACAAATTCCTACTAAAATCAGCACTAATACATTTCTGTAGCAAACATTTCCAAATGATGGTCGTTGTTATTGCTCAATATGCACCGGCTATCCGTTTCGTGGCGTCCCTTGTGACTAAGAAAATTTAAAGTCTCTCTTGTTTCAAATTTCGTATATACGAACCTTCTACCTCTCTCTCTCTTCTCACGTGTGTTCAATCTCTTTTCTATCGGAGAAGAGGTGACGACAGCCAAAACCTTGAGGTTCTATTGCTTAATCTTTGTGTTCCTATTTCGCTTGCTATCTCCGGGTGCAGATTTGTTCGGGAGCAAAAAGTGAAGTGGTAGATTCGGACGCATAACAAAACATTGTCGAGGCTGACCATCAGCTAAAATTTAACATCCACAATAGCGCGTTTTCGCATTACTTCGTGAGGCTTACGTATCACCTCTGGTCGCAAGGTGCACGCGAATGCACCAAGCCACTGAGCTCGACATTAATATATTACCTGCAGCTCCACAACAAGATAAACTACTGGAAACTTGATAGCGCTTGAAAGCTGGTTTAGATACCAGCTCTATATCAACACTTCGTAGCCAAGAGCACCCAATAAAAGATCGATGGAGGTTGATGCAGGCTCTCCATCTCTGGTAGACTTTCTCGTCTGCCGCCAATCGGTAGCCATACATATATATATATATCAATCCTCGCTAACACCGCGCCCTAACAATGCATTCACCATACACAAATGAGCTGTACCTTGTAGATAAATTTAAGTGTGTCTTGTTCTCTCTCAAAGTGGCGGCGTCCTCATGTCCCTCCTGACAAAGAGGGCAATTGTTGACGGAGGTGACTCTTAATTTTAAGGCTGACGTTCGCAAAGTAAACAATAACTGGGTGCCGCCACTTTTAACCGTTGCAACGTTACGTTTCTTTTAAAAACGGTGTCGCTTATATATATGCTTATGTTTAAGTTTCCTGTAAAATAAAGAACATGGACTTTACAACTGTTTTTACATTTCAACACTGTAAATATGATGAGAGCCACTTTAGTGGCCACAAATACATTTGCTTGCTCCCTCATATTATTAATTTACGCAAATACACTTTTTGTTCAAAATTGTATGAGCAGACAGAGGCTCACAGTTGGGGTTGATCAATTTGTTCTCATTTTTTGAAGCTCGATTTTACCCATGACAATCTCAATAATAGTTAATCAGCATGTAATATCCTTAGTTTCTTGGTATGAATATTCAAATTTTTGATAATATTCAAAATTCACTTGCGTTTGAGCATGAGGTCTGATTGCATAATTGACTGTTGTTTTTATATTAGACATAAATAAAATTATTGTGAAACACGACTTAGTGTTGCCCACCTTTTCATTGAATGAGTTAAACAAATTGTGGCTTTTATGTTGTTGTTTGTTTCTTGTTCTTTCTCTATTGAATTTTAGGTTAGTTCCCATGCACTTTTATTAAAAATAATTGTCAGTTTATGAGCACATTTGTCAGTACAAAACTTGCCTCGATTTGCGTGGATTTTCGAGTATTCAAAACAATGACCCGACCCTGTAGTCTGACGTTCCAAATAATATATCCTTTTTGGCCTCCAAATTCTATTACATACGGAAAAATGTATGAATCGAAGTGGAATCTCGTGGTGAAGGTTAGCCACGCGAACTTATTGCGTTTATTTTAAAGAAGTTTGCGAATACAGTATGCTGGTTCTAAAGTGGTTTTAGGAATCGATTATTCACGAACCAGCTGCATTTTTATACAACTATATGAATATCAAGTTAAGCTAATGCGACTCAAGTTTTATTCATCCTAAGATGACAAAGAACATTCCTTCACCGTCGCAATGTTCCAGTTCTGAATAATTCGCCATAGCATTTAGATGCCTTATTAATGTTCACAACGACGCTTAAATCTAATGTTTTATAGCCAACTACACAAAAACTCTAGCCTTTTGCTTTGGTACAAAACTTGCAAAAGGACTGACAACAGTCGTTTGAGTGCGCAGTGTTTACTAGAAAGTTATCTTGCTTTTTTAATAAGCCTGTCACAGGGTTGCATATTGGCGGGACACAGTTCACTAATATGAGAAATACGTTTTGACCCTATAGATATTCAGATTCAATTCGTTATTTGTATGAACAAACATTGCAGTAAGGCTTTTGTATTTTTTCTGGATTTGTGCATATTGTCTCTACTTCCTTTCGCATATCAAACTCACACATATTCACCTAAAAACATACATTGATCCTTAAAAAGTAGAGGTCTAGTGTTGACAAATAATTGTTTCTTAGCTGATCTAACACGCTGCTCGTAAATCGCGAGTGTCTGGTTGTATCACTCCTGATCTCGTTGTAGTCGAGCTCGGTGGCTTGGTGCATTCGTATGCGCCTTGCGACTGGAGGAGACACGTAGGTGCAGGGGTTCGATCCCCGCCGGTGCACATTTACATTTATATGGGTCCGTCTTACGAAGTAATGCAAAAACTGCTACCGTGGACGTAAAAAATGTTTTTTGATCTCGTTATAATCAGCAGCTGGTGGCATGCCTACAGTGACTTGTTCATTCGGCAATAAACTGCTAAAATAACTAGCTACTATAAGCCGCAAATTTCTAAACGTTTTTTTTAAAAACGGCGAATATTCAGAGAAGTTTGGACTAACAAACAGAACAGAATAGGTAAGTAAAAGTAAATTGGCGTCTTAAGGGCATGAAGAGCAGAACCGGGTGTTGGAAATGCAACTATATGGTTCATATGGTTCCAAGTTATACATAAAAAGCGTACATATTGTAAAGTTCTCAAAATTTAAAAGATGGTATGCACCTAAATATTCGTAGAAACGGCAGGTTCGTGGACACACAAATAATTTCTGTTTACCGGACATGCCTGCATTGGCGAGTCATTAATTGTTGGCGGATTTTTCAAAAGTTGGCTAAATGGCTTGAAGCAGTATCCTCAAAATAACGCTTTAGCCACACAAAAATGTGGTTAGATTTTCCTCCATAAAGCTTTTCCATCTCATCCTAAATGCTATAATAAGCAGACGGTAGCACCAGCCGTCCTTCAAAAAATCATCCTGCAGTTTGTCGCCGTTGCCACAATCGGATCACTCTGCATATGAAAGCCCACCATCATCACTAGCTACGCGATCACCTAAAGGGCGATGCCAGGGCGACCGCCTGCCTCAATCTCAAAGAGAGGCGAGGACGGGCGAGAAGACATTCACTGCCGTAGGGGTCGATCACGCTTGTCCGCTTCATGCTGCAATAGTAGTGGTGGTAAAGCAAGTCTTCTGCAGCGCAGAACCGGTCCTTTTACCTAGCCTTCTCTCTGTCATTTTATCGTTCTATCTCTATGATCTCTCATCCGTCAGCTTGAATCAGGCAACGCATCATTGACGATGGATGACGACAAAAGCGTGTTTTGTTACGGCTCGCTCCCTTATAGCCAATCTCCATCTCCCTCGTTATTTCCACCTCACGTCAACTTCATGTCTTTATCGAGATGTCAGCCGGAAAAAAGAAAATACTTTGAAAGAAAGTTGGATTTTTGGATGGTCATCCTATTTGAATGGCGATTTTGTACGCTTTGATTTCATTTAGAAGCAGCAGGAAAGGTGGAAAAATGTTTCATGGCGAGGCTATGTTAGGAAAGGAAGAGGCGAAGAGTTGTGTCTCCAAGGCAACAAATAAAGTTCAAACGAAACGTCACCCTTTTTCTGCTAGGAGCAAATATCGAGTTTGAGGACGCAAGGGAGAGGGAGAAAGCCGTCAATAACTAAGTGCTTCAGTACCTATCGCCAGATATGCATAACGATTTGCATCACCATAGCAAATCGACATGGGCTTTAAAAAATACAAAAACAAAATATAGGTACAAAAGTATGAATGTAGTCGTATGCACTGTGAAACCATGAGATATGCTTAGAGATTCTATCGATTTATTTTTCGAATACAATTAGCGAAATACAATTAATACAAATAATTTAAATACAATTTAGCGGTTTGTTGCTAAAGGTTTATAGCGAGTTATAGAGAGCGTTATAAGCGAGTACATATTAAGAATGGTTTCCAAGGTTTATTATAACTCGATATTTCAATTAACAGTGAGAGCTGCGAAATGCAAAAGCCGGCAGCAGTATTTTTGCAAAGACTAGGGTAGTATTTGCGCTTCTCTTTATATATGTTTAGAGGCCAACAAGTGAGGTTTGTATTATCTCTTGTACAATACGTGTATGTCAACACGTCGAGGGAATGCATACGCTTTAAGGTATATGTCGTATAAGGCGTTGTATTTTGCTAAATCGTTCCTTCTAACTCGTAAATAATATGGCATAGATAATGTCGTGCTGTCTTTAACTCTTGTGTACTATGTTAACCTTTGTTAAAGAGTCTTGATTCATCTGAAGTTTGAAAACTGCTTGCAATCCACTATTCAGTACACCTCGATATTTCAAATAATAATACAGTTTGCTTCGGCCAACATCATATTTTGTATAATGCATGAACATATTCTGCGCATGGACGAAGTGCACGAGTTTGTAGAACTACGGCGCCAAGGCCAAGGACTGCACATAATGTGGAAAGTATACATAAAGATGTAAAGATGTAATTTTTTATGCATCTAAATTTCTATGAAATGACTGGACTGTAACCAGGATTTTGTACTTCTATCAGACTTTTGCAGTGCAATGACCCAAGGCCTAAGCATGAACTTACGAATGCTACCAATGACTATCTAGGATGCCTTGCTAACGTTCATTGATGTTATCCACCCGATGATCAGTCTGACTAAGGATGTGAAGATTTTGATTAGTCGAGATGAGGCAATTTGGCTTCTTATGCTTATATTGAACTGAATGTGGGGTCCAGAGGTCATAAAATCAATTATTCTTTTCACCAGAATTAAAAACAAATGCAATAAAAAAAACACGTGTTTTTATTCTCTGCATATCTTCAACAGATGCATGACTTATTCTGATATATTCTTACTCTTCTGAGTGTTATCTTGAAACAAACCGTACTGAGATACGTCTGGAAATGTATGTTTATGTTATTATGTTTATGTAATTAACTCAAAATGTACGTATTGAACATAACTGCGGTCGACTGCATTTAAGTGCCAAATGAATTGCCATCGTCTAGTTTTCAACAAAAATAATAGTAAAAGCTCAACCAAAAATAACGATATGGACGTTTAAAGGCTTTTTCATGCGCTGAAAATTTTTTTACTGTCGAGTATTGTGACCGCAATTGCAAAAATATCTAGACAACTATTTTGTGTGGGGTATGTTCAGCAGTGGTTGTCAGTGTTGCCGGTGATACATTTAATATGTTGCCGAAGATAGAATATATTCCACCAGTACATGTACAAATAATTTAATTTGTGACTTTGTTTTCGATTAAAACTATCATATGCTTGTCTAGATTTCAACATTCAGTTACATTGTAGTGAACATTGTAGTAAAGTATTTTGTCATTGGGCCCAACCAGGGAACAAAATTTCTGAGTAATTTTCAGGCGCGAAGTTACAACTGCCATAAACCCCATTTGTTGAGGAAATTAGTAATAGTCATTTAGCGGACGCGACTTTTTTACTCGACGAGCTTCGGGTTCAGGGTAAGTACTAGGAAGATCTATAGTAGTAGAGGCCATTCTAGCGTAAATGAAGCAATAATCTGCACTCGTCAATTTCTTGTGTACTGCAGTTGAAAAAGAGCTTCACTCGCTAGAGTTGTAATCGGGATTATCATATTGAACTATTAGTTACCAAATACAATTTGTAAATAACACATTATTGCGCAATAATCATATCTCATAATTACACAGTTAGCTATAGCTCTTATGTATGTAAGTCCATCAGGTGTGTTACTTGTGACTTTAGCATAATTTTGTGGCAAAAGATAAAGTCAATACCACTGTTTCTAACAAAGACCTGGAATTTGTATTTCTCGTCTGAGCAAGTGAAAGAAGAGTTATAAAAAATATATATATAATATTTAGCATGTTAAACCAGCAAAACTAGAATAGTTTGAAACTAAGGCAACCCCTTTAGATACTAAAACTATTGAATCATTTCCAATTCCAGATAAGCCTTGACTTCTAATTACAAGAGTATAATCGACGCAATATTGATAAGCAAGACAACTAAACATATTACTTAAATTTATATGAAAAAATAACAAGACCCGGATGCACCTGTTACAGCTTAGCAATATATGTTCGTAGAACTTCAACGAATTGTCTGGCCATCATTACCTTGGCGATCATCACACATGGATAGAATCTAGCAATACTTTGCACTCATATTTGAAATAAGAATAATATAATATATTACTAACTTCCAGCTGAAAATTTCCGGTATGCCCAATCGTTTACTACAAAGCACGCACAGAAGAATCATCTGAAAACGTTCGTGTAAGTGGATGCTCAGGAACCCTTACTTTAGATAATATTTATAACGAAATACATGTTCAGAGGATAAACATCGCAATAAAAAGTATTACAAACTCAATTCGTTGTGACGAAAGCATCCTGGACTTCTGCGGATTAGCCTACTTTACAATTTACAGTTTATAAATCGATAAACACAAAACAGAATTATATATAGAAATATGTGCATGCATATTTCTATATAGAATTCTTTTTTGTAATAATGCATTTAACCAACAGTTATTACACTCCAAGAATTAATGAGCAAAGGTTGTCGAAAAGTGAAAGAAGAATAAAGAAGATAATAAATTTTTTTCCTTCATGTACTGTATACTCAGTGTACATTAGACTCGGAAGCCCCGAAGAGTAGCAAGTTAGACGCAATGAAGTGGGCACACCCAGATTACCATATCGTTGAATTAGTATACAAATCAGTGAAGTAATATAGTTAATTAAGCTTGCTGGTATCCAAAGAGGTTACCCAGCAGAAATTAACGCATTGCAGAAATTTGCTCATTGCTGATACCCGTTTCGGTGGTCTGCATGCTTCAGAGTGGGACGTCCTATTTGGACTTGACAAAACTCGCCTTTCAGCGGTGAATGATAATAACATTAAAGCTCATAATACGATTTTATCGCTTTCTAACCCTTACTCTTGGAATAGAACATTCACTTCCGTTAACTTTTGTATTTTCGATTGGATTATTTGGTCAGTGCCTCCGTTCACTATTATCTTATTAAAATTAAAGCTGGAAAAGACTAAATCTGTCATCTTCTTTCCGGATATTTATAATATTGAAGTGTGTCTTTACTGAATGAAAGTAGCTTCGCTTTTTAACAAAATGGAAAGTTTTTATGCATATCCATAAAACGTTTTATTGTGCTCGCATTGGTCTACTGAAATCGTTTAACAACTACACACACGCACACACAGATATGTTTGTGTATATATATATATATATACACATAATCATATTTTCACTAATTTTCACATATGTAGTAGAGGACTGTCCTGCGATTACAATGCCACAAAAGTGAGGCCATAAAAAAGTTAGAAAATACGTGTTTTAAAAGAAACAATGTTCCAGCAGTCCGGCGTAGGCGAACAGCTTCACCGTTATGTTTCGAAACGCTCTTATTTTTTATTTAGTCAGCCAGCTTGAAATGTTTTGGAGCGGCTTGGGGAACTCGCTTTGGGCAGCTAGCTTCAAGCTGCAAACTTTACCCCGGGAAAATATTTTCTAGAATCTACATTTTATTATACTTTCCTCGAAGCAAGTTTACTGATGCTTAAACCTTTGCCAAGTTGTCATTGGTATTTAAGCGCCCACGCAAAGAAATAAATCGGCATAGTATTAGCTATTAGAAGATATATACAAGCAGTCTGTGTAACTCCAGGATCAATGAAACAAACTGTTACAAGCGTTAAAATTGTTAATATAGAAATCAGATGTTTGTTTAATCACGCTCCCATTTAAGATCTAAATGGATCTCTGAAAAAAGATGTTCATTTACGCCAATTCCAGCAAACAAAAATTACAGGATCCCAAAAAAGCATTTCTTTAAGCTTTGCAAGAAGATTTAATGGATTCATTGTTTTTCGGGAAACTGTCCATACACGTTTTTACTGGTGGCAGCGTTAGTGTAAAAGAAACCGTGTCATATGTACTTTTTTACACGTCATAAAATAAAATTAACTTGAAAATAATAACCATAATTACTAAACACCACTTACATGCCAAATTCGTAGAGTAGTCCAAAATAAATTATTGTTTAATAAAATCCCAAAAGAAACTTTTTAACTTTTAATTTTTAGCCTAGCAAACTTCTTAATGTATAATATGATATCTAGAAAGGTAACGTAAAAAGCCTTTTCTAGAATATTTTTACTTAACCAAATGGAGCTCAGATTAGATATGATTTTTAGACATGATGAAAAATGTTTAGGAATCTTAGCTACGTTTCTCGTACATTACCTAACCCAAGCAACTAAAAGCATGCTAGTAAGAGTTTGTCTTTCTGACAACGAGTTCTTAAAAAAATGTATATTTTTCTTGAAGCGTCGCTAAAAATTACTTTCGCCGTCGGGCTTATTTGCGGTTAAGATACATTGCATAAACAATAAAAATATATGTCAAGTGAATTTAAAGTGCTATGAGAACCTCTCTTTCAAATACGAATAATTTGATTTCAAGTTAATTTTGGAATTAATTTGAGCAACCCTACGCAAGGAGTAAATTGCTGCTACCAGTGGGGTTCTGCCGGGTTACTAGTAAACCGCTATGGCTCTTTACATTGACAATCGCCAACTTCACGGTGAGTTACTGTTTTGGCTACTGCTACGACAGGTACGCTCACCTGCTGTGTTTGTATCCTCCGAACGCCTTTGTTTAGGAGATAGAACGAACGATATCAATTTTTGCGACTGATATTTTTATACTTTATCTTGCGTATCTTGTTGCATAGTGCTTTAAACGAATATTATACCAGCTTGATGTCGAGATAGGCTATTTCTTCACCACATGCACAAGCTATTTAAAGAACTGGCATAAATAAGGTGCTCCCACCTCACGGCAGGGAAAGAAAAAAATGAGCTGGGTGGACAGCCGCATAAGACAATGAAGGATCTTGACGGTAGAGACTCAAGTGGACGATGCTGTACAGTAAAGCGGTCAAGTAAGCAAGAGAGATGTAGAACACTGTTGATAAATGACTATGCAGTTGTGGGAATGTATGACCCAAAACTCCCTTGTATTATTTGTGCAAACTAGACTAAACATTCTCAGGCCGTTACAGTACTATAAAGGAATTTTAGGTAATTTTAGGAGTACACAAGTTACATATGGTAGGAAGAATGGATGTCGTCCTAAAAACAGACCAAAGAACTGAGGCTTCACTAGCATGTTGTTTTGCTGGAATAGCCAATTGTGCAACGTGAACTACAACTTCAGGGTGACGAAACGAGTGAACAAATAAAAGTTGAGAACATGAATGTGTCAAGAAGAGCCAAAAACAAAAATTATCATGAAAACAGGAACGGTAACATTTGAGTCTCTATGCCAGAAACAAATAAATGCCTGAATGCTCGCAAAGCCGTTCGACACCCTTCGATGAGGTTCCATGGGCTTCTTTACTATTCATAAAATGATTGTACCAAACTGAACTTTACAGTTGACAAACAAACCAATTTTACACCATAGTACGGGAGTATATGCTCAGTTAATTCAGGGACTCTTTGAACATTTTAGATGAGTTTAAGGGGACCATCCAGGAGTACCAGACTTCCGGATTCTCAGTTTGAATTTCGCATACGAGTTGAGGCGATTTGTGCACTCCTAGGTCTGTTACCAAAGCAATTTTTTTATGCTATCTATCTTTGTATCCGAAATAGAAAGTCCTTGATTGTTATTATGTTAGTTGCTATTAGCGTTTACAAGAAACTTATTTAGCCTCAAATTATACTCGTTAATGTGCCGTTTTTATCCCACTTTATTTCACTCTATTGCCTATAGTAAGGACGTCATCTCCACCAGAACGAAATCTCGTAGACACACAACCAAATATAACCATGCATGTGTTTACAGTTGCAAGCAGTATCGGTTTCTGCAACGACGTTGTATAGAAAGTCGTGTGCAGTGGAAGCTGCGTCTTCTGTTCCTCCAATTGCTCTTTTCTAGAACAGGAGAACAAAAATCGCGCAAAAGAACTTTTGCACGGTTAGATGGTAGCCAGCTTTTGGCGGTGGTTGTTAGTGACTGGCTTTTTTCTTTCGGGTTTATGTGACGCCTTCTTTGGTGAAGCTAGGGAATTAGAAAATCAGTATTGTCCGTTAGCTGGACGGCTGCTATAACTCGTTCTCGAATGCTGCATACCTTTAAAAGTTTGGTAGAAGTGCGCCTGCGTGTGCGTGCTGTTGTATTATGCTATGTTTCATCATTGTTAATTAGGTTTGACATCGCTTTACAAAGCTGTTGAGTAAGTACTCCCATCGATTTCCTTGAGGCGAATGTGTGGCATTTTGGCGATGCTATCTTGTGTTGCTTTTCCCACCGCTGGTTACTTCTTCTAGGCGCTGCAATCCTCCTGTGGCTGCTGCAACAGGCGTGACAGCGTCGTCGGTTGCGGTGCGGTAACAAGTGAGGAGCGCACTAATGCGCATTATTTCCTTTTCTATTGGAAAGAAGAACTACAGGCCAGAGAGTGAGGCTTGCTGAAACCTAGGAGTACAGGGAGGGGTCATTTTCGAGAAGTATATTGGAAAGCTGGCGATCTATCAAATAGAGAGTAGAATTCGCTGAAACGGTTTTTGATGTACGCAAAGTCTTAAACAGAAAGCTTAACAAGAGGGCATGTTGAATGTTCCAGCGCTATTATGTTTGAAACGAACACCTGGTTTATCGCAAATATGCCAAACGTTTCTTGGTGGAGACTATACAGAAATCATTTAAAATTGTGAATAACTTTTATTCTTTAATGAGTGTTAGTTAAAGCATTCACTTTTTGATCAAATGTTAAATTCAGCACCTAGTGCTCCGCAAACACTAATGTTAATACTAGTAACCAGATTAGCAATTTACATGAATTTCTACCGCTCACAAGGTGGTACACATAAGCTGTTAAACTTTTAATAAGTGCATTTCCGGCGAATAGGCAGAATCTAATTAATCTTGTTTTTTTATGGAGGTTTCGGGTAATGCTGGTGGCACTAGTAAGTCACTGCAAACATCTAGTGATTAGCATGGGACTTACAAACCCACTAAGACCCCGTGTTGCCCCACCTTTAGGTTCAGTAGACTGATAAGACGATACCCTAAGGGTGTATATGACGAGTAGCTCCTTACTCTTCTCTGGTATCCAGTATGCTGTCGGCTCCTACTGAAAAGCTGCACCGAGAGTCAAATGCATGGAGTATGATTGCTACGGCCCTGCCTTCCACCCTGTTACCCTTCCCAAGGAAAGGCTCCACCTCTTGGCCAGTTTCAAGAGAAACAGACCGTTCGCACAAATCTGTGTCGCCTGTGTTCCTCCTTCCGAACCTTCATAAGCATAATGGAGTTGAGCCATACAATTACTTCGTTCCAGGTTTCGCCGTCCGTCATCATGTACCTTAAGATCTCCGGAGCGTGCCCAGCAGAACCGATCATAGTATTCCGGGCTCTACTCAGGGCAAGCTAGTGCAACACTGTGTACGTGTGTGTGCGCCACATCGTTCACATCCCCGGTGTCACGGAGAACGGACCGGTCCGAGTCGGACTAGCCTTTCTTGAGCATGTAGCGCGGCACGTAGTACGACAACTTCCCTGCTGCATCCAACCCATATCTGGCATCCAGAATGAGCAATCCAGTTCAAGCATCCTTAATGATCTCCCCACGTATAACCTCACGCTCTTATTCGGCCTGCCGTGCGTCAGTTGTTGCACGCGTCGCCTCCGTAAGACCCACGTCTCTTCGTTGGAGTATTTCATTCTTCTCTGCTTGTCTAGGAAGTCCCATCGCAACAATTTACCTAAAAGAAGGAGAGGCTCAGTGGACGCTGTTTGGTACGTATGACCTACCCTGAGTCCTTATTACTTACGCTCCGAAGCTCCATCTCCCTCCAGACAGAAGAAGCATACATTGTGACCGACTGCCCGACCGAAACCAAAGTCATCGTTCTCTTCCGAGGTCCCATTCATTCGGGGCATGAGACGAACGAAATTCAGGGTGACCCTTTGCAATTTAGAAGCAACGTAGGCAATATGTGCGTTGCTGTCGAGTCCCGTATCGAGAATCACTCCGAGGTACTTGGGTTTTTCGACTCAGTGTTCCGCTAGCGTCAGGTCAAACCCTCTGGTTCCCTTCCTGCCTGGTAGGTACAGTGCTTTGGTCTTATGTGGCCCCAATTCTAGATGGTTGCAAATAGCCCAGTCGTTAATTAGCTCCAAAGCCTCATTGATCACCGCTTGTAAGGTATCTTCCTTCCAAGCTGTGGCGAAGAAGGCTAGATCGCCGGCCTATGGCACAACCTGCGTTCCTCCAGGTAACTCCCTGTCGGAACCCCGTCGTATCCCATAACTGAAGCACCGGTCCTAGAACCGAGCCCTGAGGGACTTCCGCAGTGACCTGACGCCCTTACCCTCCACCACAAGCCTTTTGCGGCTTAGGTAGGACGAGACGATCTTCCGAAAATCTCCAGAAGAACTTTCCAGTTCATTGAGTTAAAAGCGTTTCTGAATTCGGGCAGAATTAAGATCACGAAGTCCCTCGTTTTGAGAGTCTTTCTGGATTTTTCGACTGCTCTTTTCAGGATTATATTCAAGGAATCGAAAGCGGACCTTTCCGCTGGTGTCCAATAGACATAAAGGGCTGAAAGAGCTGGGTTTCGTCTCCGCTCCCGACTCGGAATCAGAACGTACGACTGGTACGACTTCTTCCATAGGGCAGGAAATGTTTTCTTTTCCAGTAGTTGATTGGCCAACTTCCGAAAACCTTTGGTCTTAGAAAAACTGGGAACTTTATGACTTTCGGTGAAACGCCATCCGGACCCGGTGCCTTGTCAGACGCCAGCTTCGTTCCCGCGCTCTCGACTACTTCGAAAGTAACCTCTGATATGTTCTTGGGAGCAACCTCGTAGACCCCCGTGACCCCGATCGGCTGTATCGGAAAGAGTGTGCTAGCAACCTCCCGCAACACTTCCGCTGGAATCTGGTGTGCCAGTGAGCGCATATTTTCCCTGATAATTCGGTAAGCCAGACACCGCACGTCACTTTCTACATCCTTTAAGTAGTTCTTCCGCGATCGACCTTTACTTGCAGTAATCAGCTTCCGGAGTTTCCTTTGTCTCTCTCAGTATGCTTTTCCGGTGACACCGACCTATTTCCTCCTTTTTTGTGGGCCTTCACTTGCTCTTTATGTTTGCGAACCAGTAATCCATTTGGGTTCATTTTCTACGAAGCCGTACGTACTCTCTTTAAACTTCCGATATCTTGTCCATCCACCAGCACTTCGGTCGTTGACGGTTCGACGAAGCACTGTGCAGGCCGTTTTGAGTAACGGGGCGAGCTAATGCTCATCCGAGATGCCCTTCTCGGTACTGCCACCCCAATCGCAAGCCTCTTCTCTGACCTTTTTCAGGTTCTCGCGACCCATCTTATTCATGCGCCACCTCGTGGGAACAGCGTCGGCCGGGCCCTGGGATGCGACCTCGTAACGCATATATCTGTGGCCACTCAACGTCTCCTCTTGGTTCGCCCACAACCGCTGAATAGTGTTCGTCACCGTTGTCAGGTCGATAAATGAGGATTCCAGAGAGTCACATAAGGTGGGAACATTGCCGCCAGGTAACCGACGTCAGATTAACCTCGGCCATCCAGTCCACAAAAATGCGACTCATATTGCCTGTACCCGCTGCATTAAAATCCCCTGTAACAATTAGTCTTTGCCCTGGCTGCAATGCTTTGTCCCAACCCCCCTGGGAAGGCGTCGAAATCCCCCTCTTCTCTGTTGGATGAGAAGCAGCATGAATAAGACGTTGCCACTCCATCGACCTTGATCCAGGAGCCATGACTTACGCCTCTGTTTCTGATTGCGAGATTACTTTTTCCCGTCTACCGTATGGCAGAACTATTCCTGTTGTTCACCCACCCTGTCTTCCTACTATTGATCTGTTTAGTGGGCTCAGAGAGAAGACATATACCGATTTCCCCTTCCTTGACTTTTTGTTCCAGAAAGTCGTGCGCCGCTCTGTACCTGTTAACGTTTATCTGTAGCGCCTTAAGCATCAGTATTTGACCCTCCCTGTGCACCTTGTCTGTTATTTATGACTGGTGTTGGATCGTTTCCTGTGTTTTTTTCTTACGTTAGTCCACTCATTGGTCGCTTTGGGCTTCAAGTTGTTCTTCACCATTTTTTTTTAGCTGATTGTTACTGCTGCCTTGGACACAGCTGTTGCTGCGCTCTTCAGCGTCGAAATCTTCCCGGTAGTTTCCAGAGATCGTTCGTTGCCTCCAGCTGCCTTTGGCATCTTTTTTATATCTGGCCTGGTCGCGCCGGCTTGCTCGGGTCTGTTCTATTCCTTGCGAGGCGCAATATTTTCCAGTTTTGCAGACGCAACACCTTGGTTTTTCGGCCACACACCCGCTTAATGATGCCGTCAGCTACACCGTATTTATGGAAGGTCTTTATTCTTTTTGTTTTTTTACAGTCTCGAGTAATGTGTTCGGCGAATTGGTACTGGAAGCATCGCTGGAGCTTGATTCACTCCTCAAACCTGCAAGAAGACCACCCTACGCTAAGAGTTTCTTGGTTTTTATGCGGTTTTCTCGTGTCTTCTGAATGACGTTAGAAGCACTAACCATTGTGACTCTGTTGTCCTCTGATCTGAGGTTGTTTCTTAGCTCTCGCAGGACGTACGCAAAGAGCTTCCCTTGCATGGCCTTGCCGCTGATGGTGCTTCGAACAGGAGGCTGGGGAACCACTTCCATCCGATCAGCGATGCGAGTTTCAATTCATGCTTCAATACAGCCGTTGAATGTTTTGCTATTTTAGCAGGAGATTTATAAAGCCCTGAGGAAGGCTAGGCGCTTCCTGTTTTTGGCGACGTGAATGGACGGTCGTTTCGTGCAGTCGCCTGCCCACGGTGCCAAGTGTCTCGCCCACGGTGGCACGAAGCGCCTGAAGTACTGTGAAGCACTTGAAGACGTGAGGTACTGTGGTCCCGAGGCGCTTCTCTGGAATTAAAGTCTCGAGAACGAAGTGACGCGGTACACTGCCAATTATTTCGCTGAGGTTTCTGATCAGTTCTATAGCGTCGTAGCTTTTTAGGCCACTACGCTCCCTGCCGAGACACTTGTCACTTCCAGTACGGCAGCGTCCGGCTCCAGCCCTTCATGAGTAACAAACCGTTGACGCCCTGTAGATTGGTAAAAAGGTCCAATTTAGCAGGCCACTTGCTTGATTGCACTTTCCAGCCATGTTTCCTCAGTGATGGGCAGCTGGCCGTCACCTAGGATCCCGTCTAACCCCTTGATCTCTTTCTCCTCCTCTATTTTTTTAGTTGCTCTCTGTCCAACTCCTTCTTGCATCCGGTGTAAATTAGAACTCTGCCATCTGTCGTCTTGGTTTTGGTTCCAACGTCGGTTTCGTGGGTTCTTTCCTGCTTGCAGGCTCTGATTTTTCTGGCCATATTTGCGCATTGTTTTAGGCACAGATATATAGGCTTACGACGACCTCATTGTAGGTTGTTTCTAGAATGGCCATGTCCCGTTCGCGCCTGTTGAGTTCGGCTTTTTTCTCTTCCTGCCGGTTATAATAAGGACGTTAGCTGCCTTAACCAATTGAGAGCTGTTGTTTTTAATCGCTCACTGGGTATTCGTGTACTTCTTGCACAGCAAATCGAGCTGCTCGGTGTGTTTCGATACGCCTTGCCTCGTCGAACTTCCCTGTTTCGTCCTGTGTCTCACTCTTAGTGTCCTTTCATCTCTTTTCCAAGGGATCGATGCCACCTGCGTCGGTTACTGAAATGATTTCTTCAATCATCTTTCTTTTGTTCGCTGTCCTGTTCATTGTTTTCAGGGGAGTCTCCCTTTCTGGTTCCGTTGCGTCGTTCGCTCAGGAACTCAGAGTTGTTTTTAACCGGGGTTCTTTCAAGTGCTCGTTTTCCGTGGAAGGGATTTTATAGCACTTGTCGCCCTGTCACTTCTGAGAGCCCTTCTTCACTGCTCCTATCGATAGCAAGTTTTGGTACGAGATTCCCCGTTGGAGTTTTGGCGAGACACCCTTTTCTCAAGGGGTCGGCTACCTATGTTAGGCTCTTTACCTAATGTTTTGCCATTTTAGGTGGGAGTTCCCAGTCACTAAGTGCACTACACCAGCATTGTGATTGCCCGTATATTCAAAATTTATTTTTTCTACATTTACTCTTTACTTAGATTCGATGTCGCAGCTTCATATCTTTTTGAGACGGCGGATGGATTGGCCATTCTTCAGGGGGTATAAGGCCTGGTGCGGCTTCAGCAGTGCATCTTCCGGATTGCACTGGGGTCCCATCCGGGCGGTACCCGGCACCGTAGCATCTTCGGGATTAACGGCCCTCCCGACCGACGAACCTTTCGGGGCACTTTACGGCACCTGTAAATTCGTGCTATTAATGGAAGAACAGCCTCTAAAGTTAGGCGAGTCGACCTTCTCTGCAAAGGATCATAAAGCAGTCAAGACAGTGGCAGAGCTGCCTCGGGTTTCTCTACTATTCACCGGCCTGGAATGCACATCCGGTTTGGAAGCTTACCCTTAGAAATGCTTTTCAACCTTAAATTCCGGCCGCCTCCGCCGCCTGAGTCCGAACGTTCTGCAGCGCACACGCGATCTTTTGCTTTGCCCTGGGCGTTGGAATTTGAAGTCGTCGTCTGTTCAGGGAAGCCTTTTTTGTGTGGTTGGTCAGCGCCGGGTGTTTTAGTTTCTCGGTACCCGCTAGATATAGCGGACGTCCCCTTATCCGCGCCCTGGGCGCACACCTGGTAGAAAGCCATCTCTTCTTCGGCAAAAGATAGTTATATGACTTCACAATGCTGAAACTTGACATCTAAAAATATCAATAAAACAAAATTTAGAAGACTTGTAGAGTATGCGCTCACTGGTCACTAAGGTTCCATTGCAAAATATTCAAAAAGGAATTATGATCATATGAAGTTACCCACAATTAAATTCATGGTCACTTTTTTAGTATATAATTGGTATATAATTGCTATCGCTGCTAAAGGAAATGAAAATAGTTCTCCATATCAGTCGGTGATGACGGTTCACTTTTTTGCCAGTCCACCAGGCTTAGACGCCGTATGGTATTCTCCGTGGTACTCTAGCAGACACTTTTACTGAAAAGTCCAGCAGCTGCACCTCCTCAGAGCTTTCGAGTTCACGTGCGAACGAACCTGGAAAAAAGAATCAAATAGTACACAAAAATAAATGATGCGCTTTGACGCGAAATAATATTGCGGCTTTATGAATTACCATGAGATTTAAACTAGGCACCACAGTCTTGATACCTATTAGATTCTTTCTAGAGCTAGTAGAATTGAGCTGACTCTTAACGCTGCCTTCGAAAAATTTGTTGCTCTGAGATCAGAGACTAACAACAAAGGCTTTCGAAAGAAATTGGTCTACAAAACTAAAGATGTGAATGCCAATTTTATGCTATTAGTATAAATCACTTATAAGTGATTACCTTAGTATGTGATCTACAGATTACATCTTGATGTATTTCCATCTGAGATCCACTTTAATCTCAGTGAAGACACAGATAATAAAAATGATCGTATTTGGGTTAGGGAAAGTCCTTTGATTAGCCATGCATATAATTACCCTGTTCGCTAGGACTCAACTAGTATTCTGGAGTTATTGTCGAATAATTAAGAACAAAAGAAAACATCGCTTTTCTAAAACAAATCGCCCTTTCATCTAAACCGTCAGAATCATTTACACCGTATACATATCAGTTAATTAAATGCTGGAAATTGACGAGATTTTAATTTCTTCGTTTTGGACTCCTTTTCTATAGGAAAATAATGTTTACTTAAGACAGACAAGAGCAGATAAATTTGCGTTCATCATTGCACCTTTAAAATTTACGAAAAACATTTCTATATACCTTTTACGTAATTCTTGTAAGAAACTTGAAGTGCAAGGTCTCCGTCCCTAATTTTGAGATCAAACAACCTAAAATAACTAAATATTGACTAAGTTTTAACAAAAGAAGTTTTAGAACAGTCCTTGCAAAATTACGAGTTCTATCGAATGAGCTTTATTTCTGACATCCTCTCCATAAGCAAAAATCAAAGTTGACATCACTGCTTCAAAAAAACAAATATATACACATCGTATTGTCTCAACCTTACCTATGATACCTACCAGTTGTGCGCGTTGTACTGAATTATCGAATAAGGCAAATGTGTGTGTAAAGTAAATGCAGTAGTCTTATTATAAAATGAAAAAAGGACGTGTAATATCTATTGAGTATTCGCACTAATCTTGAAACTGTAAAGGTAGTTTTAGTGCAATGCTTTATTAACTCGTCTAAAGGTAAAGCCAAAAAGACGGGAGAAGTGCGAACAATAGATCCATGTTGCAAAGTACACTGTGTAGTTCCTCTGTGTTCTTACACTGAACCATTTGTACTTACATCCACTGGTGTTACCGACAGTATCGCCTGCGTTGTTTCGCTGTTCTATTTCAATTTGTAGGTACAAGATAGGTATATAAGGGATACACACGGAACGTTGACGAGAATAAACAACATTCGCGTTTTAAAAGAAGCAGAAACAAAAACTCGGGCAGAGTTAGAAGTTGTGTGATCTTTAGCCTAAGCTTTTGATGCAGAATGCTACATGCATCCATTCAACTCAGAAAAGTAGCGAACAAAAACGAGTCTGACAATGGCCCAAAGGCACCCAAGTTAGTTTAAGGGTGAAGGGTGAAAAATAATGCATTTAAATAGGTAGAACAAGTCTTGCGATTCAGATCCGCCCCTCACCCTTGTAAAAATAGTGTCTATGCATTGCCAAAATATATATAGCCAGACAGATTAGTATATTTCCATATATATATATAGCATAAAATATAAGCTGTTAACCCGTAATGGGTTTCTCGAAAACTGTATAGAGCAGATTATGTGAGTGAAATTGATATGGTTTACATTTTAACTTAATATCCACGGAGACGAATAAAGCCATCAAATTCACACAAATAAACATATCTTTCTGTGGTTACGTGGAAAAGTGAACGTTCTGTGGAAAGGAGAACGGTCCTCTAAAATAAAACAATGGGAGAACGTCGTGCCGCATGACAATCCTACTACCACCATGGTTACCGCACCATAAGCTCAACCACTCGTAAACAATGCTTGGCGCAGGTGTAGCAGATAGTCTCTACTTTTGTCTAGTGTACAAAAATAATAATTAGAAAGTGTTTCATATGACTGGATAGACACAATTTGAATATTTTTTTAGATATTGACGGGCTACACATAACTAAAGCATTGTAACTTTATGATACCGATACAATGCTATAAAAGAGAGCTCATATAAATATCGCTAAATCAAACCAGCTAGATCAAACGTGCCCAAACCAGCCTTTCTTAGGCTCTATTTCTATGGGCAAATACAAAGTGCCCTGTAAGCTCTCTTAATCGGCTCTTAATTGATTGGATTTGTTTGTAGTGCATGTAAATTGACACGAACGGCGCTTTACTTTGTGTTGGCGTTTACTTTCTCCTATAGGTTGGAGCTATTTTTGCTGGCAATTACGAAAGGCTGACACGCTTGTCTATTTTCAAATGTGATAGACCCTTAGTTTTGCCACCGATGCAAAGGACAAAACAATACAATTATTACTGTATAGTGACGACTGCAGGCATCTTGGTCCCCTAGGGGGCGCTTATAAAAGTTAGAACACCGCTTTTCATGGTATTCGACTATTTCAGATGTGAAAAAAAAGTTGATAGAAGACATAGCCTAAGAAACATCTATCTTTTAGCCCGATTGCAACGGATTATTATTTAAACAACAGGTGAAAACCTAATAAGCACAAAGCAGTGGCTAGAGACGTCAGTTATCATGGAACTCACGCACAATTCGAGAAGCCTGAGATAACTAATAGTAGAGAACAACCAATATTCAGTTCTTATCCTCGGGAAGAAAGAACAAGAGGGAGTACAAATAACTACACTACTACGTCGAGAATCTAGTGTAACTTTGACATTTCCCTTGAAGATAAATGTGGTCAACTAGCAATTGAAGTATTTGCAAAAACCCTTTGAAGCATCTTTTTTATGACTCGAATACGAAATCTAGGTGTTGAAGATGAAAGTGTGATATTACATCGAGCTATCATCGGATCTAAAAGGCAATGTATTATTAGTGTCCGACCGAACGCCTGGTCCCTCCATAAGCTTGAATGTCTATTGTGTTTGCTAAGATCATTTCGTTTACATTACTACATGCATTATCTGGCTTCACCGAGTGTCCTAATCGTTGTAAACAGAGCGTTAAGGCTGTGTATCTCCGGGCATATTAAAATTATAATAGGGTTACGTAGGGCAAATTACAAAATTTTCCGCCGCTTTCGGATATAATTAACCCATTACTAACTAGATTTATTTGAGTCTTTGACGTAGCTTTGCAGGCTGATCATATTAGTGTAAAGAGGATCTGACTTTAAATTATAAATAACTATAAACACCGGCTAATTACTCCAATTGAATTAAGAGAAAGGTACTTCTATAGAGACCCCCATTTCAAAAACGATGGAAATGGTTGCAATGAGTACCCATATGAATCTACGTAAGTGTCCGCAATTCTGTATGGTGTTTCATTCTACTGATTGACCTTGCCGGACATACCAGGTTTTCCTGTTTATTTATGAAAACGAAGCCAAAATTATAGGAACGATGACAACCGAAATAAGCACTTTTTAAGAAGACTTTTTAAGTATTTCACATGCTTGGAAATAATCAAAGGTTGTTATACTTCTTCTTTAAAACGTGTCTACTTTTTTGGTCGTTTTCGGATAAGTTCACTTTATTACTCCACCACCCATTGGCCTGTGGTGCTGTAATAAAAAAGATCCAGGCCGTTGGGTAAAATATAAATGTGGCGCAAGTTTTAGTGATCTAGATACGCCTTCAGCGTGGATCCCATACTACCCTCAGCAAATGCCTTTCTGTGAGGTCAGGGTGCGCATAAGCGTTGTTTCGTCGCAAAAAAACAAAAATGTCACTTTTACTGTCAAGGTAAGATACCAAATTTCAAGATTTGTGTTTGTTTGAAGTAAAATAACGTATATGATCCTGTTGTAATCACGTTCTTATTTTTAAAGGAAAATTAATGCTTTTACATTCCATCTATATTCGATTCTTGTTATGAGCTTTAATTAAGAGTTAATCTACCAAACAGCAACAACAACTGATTCTTCTAGCCACCTCTGCCGCAGACAGTGTCATCTTAAACAGCACATTTTTGAGGAGACATGAAGGAAAGTGCATGATCAAATGACAAACGGAAAGTCATCAGCGAATACAACATTTCCTCCCTTGCCAGCGTGCCCCTAGATCTTCACTACGCGGAACAGCTCTGCAGGGAAGCTAAAGAAGAGCTCTATTCGGCTACTGGCTGTAACCTAATGAATGCTGCGCTTTTCCTTGCTCTCCTTTAACATAAACCCATGCCCTAAACGCCGGTCTGCTTTGACCCCTTTCCATAATGATAACTCGTCTTTGCTTTTCGTACGCCTTGTACGCAATTAAGGAAAGGTTGATTGACCACCACCTACTAAGGCCACAAATCCTAGGGGGCTTTGGGTCACTAAACAATGAAACATGATCAAAGAAAGCGGTCGCAACCGAGATGATGGATAGACCATGACTAGAGTCCAACGTAACTCATTCGAACAACTATAAAAAGATGAGGCAGGCACCAATGTGCAAAAATCAGACAACATTGGGGCAAAACTATGAAATATATGGTATAAAGATTTACCTACTGATATAATGAAACTAATTTTAATTAAACCAGAAAGCATAATTTTAAAATATATTTTTATGTAATCTTGTAGATAATCAATAACATATAATTATTGACCTGACATAACATATAGTTTTTCCAGTAACTGAGATTCTCTTTTATTATCGCTTCTAGGGGAAATAGGCCATGCAATCCTTGTTGTTACATAAATCAACTAATAATGTATTGTACTTGATGTCATAATCAGTGAATCTACTGCAAAGATTCATCCAAAATGTCGTTGCAAGCGTACGAATTATTTTGATCAACCCGATTTCAGAAGTGACAAACGTATCATGAATAATTTTCTTTCCGAATAGTTACCAATTTAATAACATTCACGTTATTAAATCACTTAATTTCAAAATACCTCAGAGGCAAGTCCAATATTATGTCTAAACTGTCCACACAACATCAACAGAGGTAATAAAAGAGGTAATCCCGTAATCAATTTTTAGGCAGACACTAGACTCAGTAAACCCGTGGAGATTATGCGAAATTTTTATAAAGCTCAGAGGTGTGCTGGGTTGCTTTCGCATTATCAAACTATGACTCCAGCCAAACTCACAAGCTGTAGTCCAAAGTTGACAGGCTTAGACTTATGCGTAATTTCTCAAAGGCAGCCATGTTTAGAGCGTTCGATTTGATGTTGACAAACCGAAGCTCAAACGGAGCCAGCTTGTGACGAAGCAGATGCAATTACCACAATGCTTGGCATATTAAACGTCTATTTAAGGAACAATAATGCGATAATTCTCTTTGAGGTTAGGCGTGCTGTGTACTCACCGAGAACTAATTCATTATAGGTATCTGTTAACTTAATTCTTATAACCGGTGCAACCATTGTCGTTTTATTGCCACGTTTTTGCAGATTCTCGTGTGGCCTTTACGAAGGCAATACATATACATATTTTTAGCATGACTTTAGTTTTTAATGTGGTAACAAGTGCCGAACATCTGCGTTAGAAGTCCGTCTTGTGGTTATTTAGTTTGAGATAAAAAAAACGCACTGTTTAAAGTCAGAGCATTTCTTGTCGACCTTAATCATGGTACGTTACAGTAAAGCTTAATAAAAATTTAAATTTGTCATTTATAATCCACCAATACTAACATCCACAAGCACATAATCAAAATTTTATCAAGCATCTAATCATCATGAGTTTTCATGCCCAATAAAATAAGAAATAAATAATACATTTATTGGTTACATTTAGTAGCAAGTTTCTAATTGAAACATTACAGTTGAAAGTTGTTGGCTAGGTAGATGTGGACACAAGGTCCAAAGGTCAAGACAAGGATCACAAACACGTCAAGCGAGCAAGCTATATCAGGCGCCTCTTTGTGCTTCGCCCTTATTATATATATATACATATATATATATACGAAGAAGAAAGTGCCTGCGTTTCTTATTCTATTTCTTATTGATATTTGTGATGCTACCAGGTGGCTTTAGAAATTTTCCTTAATGAGACAATTTTTCAATCGGAGTCAGAATTGAAATCGTTAAAACAAGTATTTTAAAAGAAAAATCTGGTAGAAACGAGAGGAAGGCCGACCAAAATTTTTTTTTTTTGGTTACTTTAATGCAAGAATCGTCGAAGTTCTAGAGCTTCGGACGAAAAATAAAATGTTTATTTCTCTGTATCGAAAATTCATCGCAAAATGCGACAAAAGAATCAATTTAACACAAAAGTCTCTGGACACACAGAAGTCTCATCTATGTGTCCGGTATTTCATGGCGTTGGCTATACTCATAATGCAATCCCTTTTTCGAGTATAACCGGTTTTTCGTCTTATCCGTGTTGTTTTGCATAAATTGCAAAATCAGTCTCTAGTCTGCACACATAATCCAACACTACAACGGAAAGCCAAACTAAAGATATCAATATTTTATGTACATGAGGACACCAAGAATATGCGACGCGATGGCCATGCAGAATATCAGTCAGATAGAACGAGATTCGAAAGTCAAGCAACTGCTCTTTTTCACATGTGAGTGCTTTATCCCTTACCCTAGTCAGTAGCGTCGGACGCGCGCCTTGAGTCTCAATAGAACGATGAGTACAACGCCACACAACGTCACTCTTTAGTTAGAAGGACACAGCGTGAAGTGGAATAGAGGAAGAGGTCTGAAATGGACCACCGTGCCTCTAAGGGGGCAAACATTGGGAATGAATATACCGCTTTGCACCATGAGGAAGATTGCAGCAGCCCGAGAGCAGTACGGGGTGGAGACCCAGGGGGTGACGACAGCTATAGAACTAACCAAAGAATCGCTTCTACACAGCCGAAGTGGGTGATGGTGGCTACGCTTAGAAAGTGAGCCGTGAGTGAACTAGCTGCCGGAAAAACGAAACGAAGAGGCAAATGGCGAGAAGACCGTGGGCAAGCGCAACGCATGCCGTCAAGCGATGCTGTTCACTCAATGGCAGCAGGAATGCGGAATGCGGAGCTAGGGGCGTCAGCATTACCCAAGCACTGGTGAGGTTTTTGGCTTTCCACCCGCTAACGCCAACCCTCAAACGATCCCCTGACATTATCCCCTCTGTAGCTCGTGCGTCTGCTTGGGTCGGTCTTCTCCTTACAGCTCGAACGCTTTTTTCTTTTCCTCTCGAAGGGACTGAAAAAAGAGCGAAGCAGCTATTCTGTAGTGCATGCATGTGGTATATCAATCGCACGGCTGGCTTCGCCGCCACTGGCCCAACAATACTACAGCCAGTATCAACATGAATCGCCAGCAAGCAGATCTCGACGTTTGTTTCTCTATCAGCAATACTATGGAAAGGTACGGTGTGCCATCGCGACCCATGAAAGCAAGAACTCTCGACATGTAAGTATATACGTTGTAACCACCACCTGGTACCTAGTGAACAATACTCGTATATGGAGAGTGTGGGCATCTAAGGCAAAACTATCACTACAAGGATGAAAGGACACAGCACACAATCACATTTTTTTGCCTATTGATTTCATTCAGAGCGGGCTGCCGTAATGCCACGCGGCCGTCCTGCAGAAAACCACCCAGTAGTCGAGCTATTCACAACGAACCCATACAACTTGGTTACATCTCACAAGATATAGCTGCAGACAACGAGTCCCCATCGTATACTCATTTCCTCTTGTTTTGATCCAAATTACCGATTATCAAAGCCTAAGCCCGATGAAAAACCTAAGACCATTTGCACATGTATTAATTCCATAAATTAAGTAGTATTCACCTTTTATTATCCATAAGCAAAACGTTAAATATGATTTACAGGTGGCAGATTAGGCCTGCCATTTAACAAAGGTAAGTACTCTTTTGTCTACTATTGTTGTTTTATCTAAAAACGACAAACAACATATTCAAACTCAGCTACTTGAGGCTTTCTATTGTAACATTATGCTAAAATCTAACACACTAAAGAACGTTAGCATTTGGGCTATTTTCATCCTATACAACATTAAATCACCGACAAAATCTATTCCATCTAAATATGTCTAGGGCTGACCATCAGCCAACATTTAACGCGCACAGTAGCGTATCTGCATTGCTTCGAAAACGGACTTAATAATCTTTGCCTTTGCACTTACGTGTCTCCTTCGGTCGCAAGGCGCACGCGAATACACTAAGCCACAGAGCTCGTCTTTTCCACCATTTATAAGATCTTTCCACTGCTACCACCGTCTATTTTTTTATTTTTTAGGGCTAACCATCAACCAACGTTTAATGTCCACGGTAGCAGTTTTTGCATTACTTTGTAAGAGGGACCCCATATAAGTGTACATGTGCACCGGCGGGGATCGAATCCGTGCACCTACGTGTCTCCTCCAATCGCAACGCGTATACAAATGCACCAAGCCACCGAGCTCAACTGCTGCCACCGTCTGGTGTCATGAAAAGGATCGAGTACCCCAACGGTGAGGCTTGTCAGTTGAGGGTGTATATAGAAATCATATGTTAGGCACTAAAACTATTATTTCTAGGTGAGAGCTAGGAAGTCAATTAGGCGTAGAGTATGAAAAGCCTTGCATTGAACCAGCTATGCTGCGAACAAGTTGTCCGATAAGTAAAGAGTCTAAAAATTGCGTGAAGGTCATATCCGGATTTCGACATGATATTTGGCTTCAGTCACGTAGTCTTGCTCGTATTAGCGGTTTCTCATTATATTAGAATGTAAGACCGCGGAAGCTTTGCAGACCACCGTCAGGTATTTATTTTTTCACTTTCAAGAATGAAAACCATCAGTATATGTCAGTGAACACCAAGACACAAAAACGGTACTCATGAGCGGTGTTCATGAAAGATTTTCTGTGAAAAACTTCGAGTGCAGGGTTGAATTATATAAACACAATGTTAATATATATACACAAAGTTAATGTAACAGGCGTGAAATTTACATCGATAATTAGTGATGCTCGATAATGTTATCAACTGTTGCATACGTGTTAACACACAGTCGTTCATTCGCGGTTGATATCAGCTGGCTGCTTTCAAGGCGCCAAAAGGGAGAACGTAATGAATATTGCGTTAGTAGGACTCCCATTGCGGTCGAACGGCATCATCACTTGCGGCCGAGTCATCCGGCCATCGATATCAGGTTCCCTTACTCGTCGTCCAAGCGTTGCATGTTCAAGCGGCTATGGCAGCCAAACACCTCGGTGGTATCGGATACGCCGCCGACATAAAAACCCGTGCCCCCGAACACGTCACTCAATTTATCGGTGTCCTCCTCGATGTTTCAACTCTCTCTTTCCCGTAAGAGTAAAGCATTGCACCACTACGCAAACACGAAAGCTCGGGCGGTACAAGAGGACTTCTCCAGTCAGAGATTGAACAACCCAGCCAGACAAAATGAATCATGCCCAAGGTATACCTACTCAGTCCCGCTATCAGCTGTGCTCAAGGTATCATCACCGAGTACTTACTAACTAACGGCTTGGGTTGCAATGATGGTTGCGTATAAAATAATCATTGAAATGGGAATACCATGCAGGGAACATTTTGAATTCGCTACCAAATATGCTTGGTAATGAAGAAATCAGACTAGAACTATAAGCAAATATTTTGTCAGCTTAATGTCTAGATAGATTATTACTTTTCCAGACATACAAACTATCTTGAGCGCTGACATGAATAAGATGTTGCCACCTAGCAGCAGGGAGCAAAGTTGGATGAACAGCTGTACAGAGCAGTGAAAGAGCCTGGCGGAGGAGACCTAAATGGATGACAGTCTTGTACCGTTGAGCGGGTAAGTAAGAAGGAGTTGTGTAGAGTACTGTTAATAAGTATGACCCCAAAATCCGTTATTCGTACAAGCTGTTAAAACATTACATATCAGGAGTGGGGTAGGTTTGTGCCAATCCAGCAACAAGAGAAAATAGACTGGAAGTGAGTTTCACGAAGCGCTTGTGGGTCAGTGTCGAGAGGTTGAAACAGTGCGTGAGCAGGTGGCTGAGTTATTTGGCGTGGACAGCTAAGGCGCTGTGAGGGACTGGGACGGTTAGACTACGAGATTCTGAGTATTAACGATAAAAGAAAGCAAGGCAGTAGAATGGGAAACTCGGTTCAGCAAAGAACAGCGGTTCTCGAAGTGGCGAGAATGATGAAGACATTCATGGTGGTGACATTGTGTCGAATGGCGACGCAAATTGAGGTGCCACGGCTGTGATACGCGGCGAGGTTTCGGTTACGTTCGGTGGAGATATTTAGCAGCTCCGGTGGTTAGTTACTGAACGAGTGATTACGATGTTTCGAATTAGCTAAATCAATTAGCAAGTGGATCTGAGGAGCATGCAAAGGCTGAACTGCTCACTCAACTCATTGGACAACTCATGTCGGCTGTGACATCTCACGCACGGAATAACAAGAACGATTCGTGAAAAGTGGAAGGTTCGATTCTGGACAGCCTATTGCCAAGAATAGGACGCTAGCATGCCACTAAGGTTCCAAACGTGCGTTCAAGAGAAGGAAAAAAGGGTTGAACATTACGTGCCGTTGTCGTTGGTAGCGGTTATGATAAACCTTTTCTGATAATCAAGAATACACCGGACTGGAAGCGACTTGGGTCGAGCGGTCGGTGATGCTTTTCATATCACCAATACACAGTCGTGAAACGAACTGCCTGTCGAGATTGCAGACTTTTGGATGCAGGTACCACGTACTTTCAGTCAGGTCCACAGAGTGGCTTCAATTGAAGCAACACATTTGGCAGCATCTGTGATGGGCTTATGCCCTGCCAGCAGGAAGTTGGGGGCCGTCGCCGATTTCCCGAGCTCATAAAACGTTACCGAAGTGCGTCGTTCCTTGGGATTAAAAATTTTTGACATTTTATCCAAGATCCTGCTACGATAGCGGCGCGGCAAGGCGGTCTGCCTAAGAGGGCAGCGGTGCTTCGATTTACAGAAGCGTATGAGAATGCTTTCGAACAGCTAAACGAGGCGTTGTTAAGCAGTAAACTGATGTTGGTAAAGTTCCGCGGAAATTGAAGGACGCAGTTGCAAACAAACGCGAGTAACGTAGAGCTAGATGCCGTGTCGCTACAGCACGATGGGGTGGGGCGATCCTTGGCATATACCATCCGCAAGTTTTCATTGACGGCTTCAAACGGCTAGAGTATTGTTGGCTTTGCAGAGGTTGCGATATTACTCACACGATCGAGTTCTCACCGGAACTTGACTTTAGCATCAAGCATCAACAAGGAACCAGCATGGAGTACTTAGGCGCTCTCAGCTGAAGTCCAATCGTCGAAGAGAAATCACCCGGAGATGCTCTGGGTGCTAACGACACTGCAGCGACACGAGTCGAAGCCGTGTCATTTACTGTGATGGCTGTAGTACAAGCGACTGATTTGCGAATTTGTGTGGCTTTGTTTGTAGTATACGAAATGAGAGAACCAGTAGCGAGCACGGCAGGATACTGGGGTAAGAGATTCATGACGGAGCTTTGTATCGAAACGCCGACGTACGTTTGAGCGACCGAACCGTCAAGAGGAAATTGTCGTTCCTCGCGTGATGAAACAGTACATAGTGATCACCTCAGTGCCGACAATTCGTATGTTTGTGTGCCCTTGCGCTAAGCGGATTTTCTACAAGGACTTCGCCTCTCTGTACTAGCGATCAGCGTATCGCTAAAAGATAGAGAGGCTGCGATTCGCTTTGGCAAAGTATCTGCAAAAATTCCTGAAACGATCTATGAAAATATGACGTTACGAGAACAAAAAAAGCCTTGCTACTATGCATACATACATTTTCTCGTAACACGCAACGCATATAATACGTATGGAACCAAATGGTACGGAAACAATACAGATATAGTTATAAATTTCGTTATTCATACTTTCTACCTAAGTTTTTATACAGCATATTCAGTAACCTCCACGCGTCTGGTCGAACATAAGCGCAGCTAACCAACGATAGCGAGCTTCAATATTTCGTCTGTTCATTATATCGGCGCAGACGCTACGCATTATGGCATACTTGACGTTCAAATGTAGATCCCAAATTATGGACTTGGTTTGTTTATTCAGTTCTAACCACATTTATCTTTCTATCCTAATTTCTTGAGCTTTCAATGTAAAATCTATTTGGAAAGATTTTTTAGTTGCTCCATCAGAAGCTAACTTAATAGCACGCACTCCTTCTCATTGACCTTCTCACAGTTTTGTCCTTAAAGCTCTAATTTTTAGATGTTCCTTAATAAAATTACCAGAAGTTGTCGAATTCTTTGTCCGAACACGAATTATCTTTCAGCCTACGGGAGTCCCCCGTTACGTGTTCTTAGCTCTTTTTCTGTTCGTCCTGTTATAAGATTTTTACATCGTATTTAAAAAATGTATTGGAGAACCTAAAGGAGTAAGATGGAGACGCATCTAGTTACCATGATCAGAAAAAATGAAGGGAGGAAGGCGGTCCCACAGCCGTGATAGTTTGGACCAAGCGAGGTACTGGTAGGCTCCCTCAACACCCTTTCTGTGCTTTCGGCAACTGTACTGCTCTACTGCAAGGCTCTCAAGACATGACACCAGGCTGGCCGGCTAAGCAAAGCGGCGCTCGATCTGGTTCACTCTTGAAACAGATGCCGCTCTAAACGGGTCGCCTCTAGCTACCCCTATTTCCCGGATTGTCTCGGCCGCCTTCTTGACTTCCATTAGTGACGACAAGTAAATAGGAGACAAATTTGCAACTTTTACACTCTGACACTCCCCTTTTTCTCTGTCTCCGAACACACACCAGCCCCATTAGAAAGGAAGGAACGAGAGCTTCAGCGAATGCAACGAAAATGAAAGTCTACTCGTGACGACTTGCTCGAAGCCCCGAAGCGACAATGCTCTGTTCAACATGTAGAGTGTTATCGCTATGGTTGACAAATCACCAAGTTAGTGGGTTGCTTGGCATTATGTATTACACTTTTCATCGATGTCGTCCTTGTCGATAACGGTAGTGATAACTTAGGCGACAATATAGTTGTCTTTCCGTGTGTTCACGTTGTTCTCATTGAGTGCTGACGTTTTCTATATTAGCCGACTTGGACAGTTCGACAGTCAGAATACGCAGAGTAGAAATAAATGGACGAGTTCCGTGGGATGCGTTAAAGGAGTCAATGTAAACAGCATAGATCGAGAGATATTAAAGACATACATCTATGAAGAGCACGTACAATCCATTGCCTCATGCCGACTATCTGAAGAAGAAACAATACACTACTGACGGCAAACGAACAAAGCTGGTAGAAGGAAGTCTGAGCAAGGCGAAAGACAACGTTTCAAACAAATACGGCATATCCGGCTCAAAGAAAGCGATGACTTCAGCGATAGAATATCGACGAATGTTTATTTAACTATTGTGCCTGCCACGTTTATTTTCGATGTACATACCCGATAGCAATACCAGCCCGAACGTTTTAGACCAAGCTCCTCTCAAAGCGTATTAATACTTCAGTTAGGGCTTTTTTCCATTTCCAAAAAAGTGGCTAGAATGTGACAGCAACAACATTGCGGTACCTTTGCTTTGGAGACAGTATATACACACACACCTCGTATCATATAATACGTAATCGAGTTGGGTGTCCGTTGTATTTTGTACCAATACTTTGTATGTGCTGGATAAATGGTCGACGATAATTTATGTCTAGATCTGTAACATCTAATGGCGAAGTGAGCAATATAAGTTGAAAATGTAGCATGTATTTAGTGGTTAAGTACAAAGGAATCAGAACGCACACCTAGTGAGAATGAGACTATATTAAAAATATTCTGACGAGTGACTGTTTATCTGGTATAACTATATTATTATTATGTCGTTATTTTTCCAAGGTTAGCCCGAATTGTAATGCGTTATTCTTAGTGATATTAGTGGCGCAAATAGTGACGCAGAAAGTCCTTGATACTTCTAATCCAACGTTGTTCTGAAGGAAAAAGTTATATCAGGCTAACAAAATTTTCCTTAAATTTTTATTTAACACCTTCACGGAGCGACTCAGCATACGACTATAGACTGGCAGCTCACGTCAGATGGACGCATTTTTATCAGCGATCAAAAATTGGCCAGCTTCTCTGCGACAACGATTCAGCATTAACCTCCGTTTCAGGTTCAAAAAACAAGCGGTTTCCTCTAGTTCGTGATCTAGAAAAATACCAAGAAGACGAATGGCCGATGCACGGGAAATCCATTGGTTGTTAATAGTGATAGTATTATGGAGGGCTGAAGAAATTTCCGTTGGTTGAATATCTGAAATGTCCGATTTAAAGGCATTAATAGCCAGATAATTTTTATCCATCGTATCCATTTCATCCATTGTAGAGACGCGCAATGACCTTTACACTGAAGAGATGTCATTAAAGCACATGGAAAACAAAGTGAGCCTTAGTAGATTATCTTGCTGCACTCCACAATCAACCGGACGCTGTGATGGGTAACCCCTATGTTCATTAGTTGAGAACGATTAAACATAAAGCTATAGATATGGTTGCATGTTCCTTTGTCAAAGCCATGTTGCTGGACTTTTCAGATGCGACCGACGCGCTGTTCAAACCAAATACTTTTCTAGCATCCACAAGAGAGACTTTCAAGTGAGCACGACCACTTTTGGCCACTTGTAGGGCTTCGACCATATTTTGCAGAGCGGCAGAAGAGTAGATTAGCGCTCCTGAAACCCATATGCCAGTTCGGAAACGTATTAAACTAAGTGAGCCTGGATCTAATCGAAAGTAATACTTTCAAAGACCTTGCCGATTGGGGCCTGTCGAATATTCGATAAATAACCGGTCCAATAGTTGTGTAATAATTGAGTGAACTGCTTCGAACGTCAAATACTCCCGCCAATGGGACGGTATTTAACAGCGCCTCATGTGGCAGTTGTTGCATCGACCAGTCAGTAGTTATCGCAGCGTCACCGCTGTAAAGCTATACGTTAATAACCACTTATAAATACTACAACTGATGCAACTGGTAATAAATCTCATCGAAGAACTATAAAACAGTTCTAAAGAAGGTCATAGGGAATCCTAGATTACCCGTATTCATTCGAGGAAACATCACCGACCCAAAAATCCTACGAAGATGCAGAAATTTGTTTGGGTGACAGCCTTAATTACCTACCGGGCCAAAATAAAATGAGACGAAGATGAAACTATAAAAGCGTTAGGGGACTACGCGTAGAGTCGCTTCGGGCCCTCAATATACAGAGGAGTAAAAAGCAATACAAAGGAGTAAAGTCAATTACAGAAGAACAAAAGCTTGGTAATTTATAGAAATCATGTAGACCATTTCAGCAAAAAATGCGTATGTAAATATAGCAACGGCCTTGTTCCGGGAGTGCCAACAACATGCTAAAAGTGGTGCAAACCAGGCGTTCCGGAGGGCACTTGAGACTTTTGCATGAGGCTGAAGTCCGTGGAATATGTGCGCTGGAATATAACTTTGGCTTCAATGGTGAGGAAACGCTACTTTAGTACTTGGTGAGACAAAAAGTATTTTTAGAAACTTAAAATAATATCCTAATAAAGACGAACGGAACGAGAAGTTATAGGTTGCAGACCCACAGATAATCACCCTTATCAAATCCCTAGATGTGGCTAAATCTGATACCAACCTATGCAGTTGGCAACCAGGTATATAAACATACATCGGCCACTACATAGGTGTCCAAAATAGGTTTGCTTAATATGCGAAATTCAGAAGCAACGGTTTTACAGAACGATAACTACTATGCTTTTTGGAGAACGGGATAATTTCTTAACTTGACATAAACCTGACAGTTATGTTCAACGATTTCTTTCTACTTTTAAGCATCTATTAAAATTCTCTGTAAAGTGGCCGATATATTTTTAGTAAATTTTACATTTCCAAATATTCACGTGTGACGATTAATTATAAGGTAGGACAATGCTTCCTAAAATATCTACACGCAGAAAATAAAAGATCTAAGTCGAATTTCCAGTTAGCCTTGCAGTAATAAAAAATTATAAAACATCATGCAATAGTAATATACGGCATTTATACAATTATGAATATATATCTTATGTCTATCGGAATAAAAATGAGCCTCAAAGCTAAGCCGTTTGTTGTATGTAGGCAGACCGCGGACATTACTATTTGAATAGTGTAAGTAAATCGCAAAACAAATCATAGAGATGTTAGCCTCAATGTTACGTTTCTCTCGCTTTGCTGGTAACAGAGATCATTAATACGGTAAACGCAGCGGATTGGGTTGGAAAAGCAGAACAAGCAAAACTATGCCGAAGGGTAAGACCGACGTGTTGTGGACACAACAAATTTGCTTTCGCATCACATACCCCATGCTAAGCATCTCACTAGAGTCCTTTCTCAGTTTCGATGAGACAGATGTGTTGCAGTTAGGTGCCCTTACATAGCAACGACAAAAGCTGCCACGGTTCTTAAATTTACACTTCTTCATACATACCTTAGGTAGAAATTAAAAGCTTGCTTTGCATTTGGAGCCCATATATCGCGTCTTAAACAAAAAAGAACCTTACGTGATTTACTTCGGAAAGGATTGCATAGACACCACCTTTTGCCCTATAAAAGATCTTAAAGTTTTGCATTGTATTATGTTTCCAAAGTATAAGCAGATCATTCAGGTCTTGTTACGTGCTCTGAAGCTGAACGAAAAAGTTCAATTTAAACGAGGAGGGTTAATTGAATATCTATTGGCATGACTTACACAAAATTTTTTGGGAGTGTTTTTAACGGTAAACCCTATCGTATTTATCTACCGGGAAAACTACTCGATATCGCCGTCACATCACTACGTGATTTATGTTATAATGCCAAAATAAAATTTCAAAGGGAGCCACATATATACAGCAGTCCGCACTGAAACGCAATATTCTGAAATCTGATATTTTCCTCTATGTTGTCTCATTTTCAGGAGGCAAAGATGCAAACTGATGGCTGTGCATTATTTTTGAGAGCAAAGTGTACAACATAAGCACTTAGCGAATCTCTTTTACTGCACTTCAAAGAACTACGTATCACGTTATTCCTAAAGCAACGCAAGGCACTAGAGTACACGTTTGAATCTTTGTAGGATGAGGAATCTGCTTCAACTATTACCATATTTTATCATAAAATAAAGGGTCCACATTTTATTGTTGACACACGTATTTTTCTCATCGTAAAACGCAATGGCATGTCCGAACGTTGTTAACAAGATAGTTGCCACTCTTCATTAACAATTTATGAGGCGGTGCGAAATATTTATTTTACCATGCTCTATTTTTCTATCGTGCATGAAGATGTCATTATTTCTACGCTTACCGTCAGAACAGATACAAAAAGCAAGGGTAAAATATGCACACATTCATATTTAGACTAATACGTAAGAGCGAAGATTCTCAGAATTCCTAACGGCTTATTGCGCTACCAACAGATTTCAGGATCGATGCGAATAATTCTATTTTTGTGCCTTAATATCAATTTTCAAACAAGTTTCTGGATATTAACAGTGACGCAGGAACCATAGGCTTCCTGCGGATTAGATCATATTATTATTGCACACAAGGGATGATAGCGCCAAATACTAGAGCTCGCTTCATAATAATTAAAAATCAGCGACCTAGGCGCGGTCAGTTACAAATTCTTCAGCCAGTTACAGTTTCCTATTTTAAAATAATATAGTTTTCCAATAAATAGTAAGCCAAAACTAAAAGCAGACATCTATTAATCACATTGTGAGGGTCCCACCTACTAGCTATCGCTACTTACCAAGACCAAAGCTATTCGCACATATCGGTAAGCAAAAACTAAAGATAATTTTAAGATAATTTTAAAGGAGTTGCATCTCTGTTACAAAAACTAAATTAAGCTCTAAAGGTCCCGGCTGGGAGTTGTTTTGCATATTCCAAGTGTAGTCATTTAAAATTTTTTCTAAAGGATATAACTTGTTTATTAGCACAGGCAGAACTGAAGATCACAGCTTTATATGAAGCTGAAGCCCCGTTTGAGTGAAATTATCTATTTAAAAATGTTTACTGACCAATAATGTAACTTATACAAGCTGCTGTTATTTACATAGGTAATTCTGATAAGGTTGCGCTAAAATGTTTTACACAAATTTCCATAGACCGATATTGAATGTTATCGATGTGGTTGAATCCTGTTTCGAAGGAAACTGTGCCAAAAATCACGCATTTTCTTAAGTACAAATAACTTGGGCTTCGAACAAGAAGTGTCGGTAACGAAACTAGCCACAGATCTTGAAGATAGTACGATCTACCTTCACTAAACTTTTTCTCGTGTTTGTAAAAAAAAATTGATACCTTGCCTTCATAAGCTTTATAAAAGTGAAATTCTGTTGTAAACGCTAACAATTCATAACAATTGACGAATTTCAAATTTATCTCAAAGCGTGCACTTATAAGGTTAAGATTCACTTGGTATGATCTAAAACTATATTTTCTGCATCTAGCTAGAAAACGGCCAATGTGCCACTGATATTGTGCTTAACATATAATTATTTTGAAGGTTCAAAGAAGTTATTAGGTTCAAAGAAAAGTATATGATACATATTAAACACGTTTGTTTTCAAGACATTTCAAACATTCGGCACACGCATATGTGCCTTTGGATACGTATTCAAGTAAATAGTCAAATAAGGCGTACGTATGTGACTAAAACAATTGCTTAACATATGCCTAAACTCTTAAAGCTTGATCAACCTATATAGTTTAAAATAATAATCAGATCTATAGAACCTTACTAGAATTCGTCAAACTAATGACATGCTTATTTGTGATCTAAGAATCTATAGACGAACGGTGGTTACATATTCAGTCGTCTAATCATGTGAGCGAAAGCTATGGCTATGAAAAAACTAGGAACAGGAAAACTAACAACAATAATCTGCTCGTGTGTTATTGGGGAACTTGCTCAAATGGTGAAATGAAGCGATTTCACGTCTTTAGGTCGCAGTTTCTCAAAGCATCTGGCGATCAAATTTTTCGAGCTCCTTAAAATATTTGATTACAACAGAATTAGTTACCATAGTTACTGCCGTTCATGACGTCGGGCAGCTTTAGTACTACTAGGGAGTTTCTCTTAGTTTTAGAGATACTTCCTTTCTATTGATATTTAAAATAGGCTTTCCATTGATTTTTGGAATGGATTAGATATTCAGCATCCTTTCTGCACATTTGGAATTGTGTGAGTAAGGTAGTTCTTTAAGTCCAAAGAGCACATGTCTTCAAAAGAGGGGGTGAAAGTAAGGGGAAAGCGGATTGCGTCACACGTCCTTGAAGCAAAAATCGCTCAACGGATCTGCTAAAATGACGAATTGCGTTCGACACATGGGGTGCATATAGTTCTGGATTCACACCGGTGAAACGGAATGCCATGAAAATTGGTCGGTGTTCCATATCTCTGGGGTTCGATATAAAAGCGATTTTGGCACTATAATAAAGTAAAAGCTGCTACCGATTGAGTTGCATGTATACGTCACGAAAGCAATTCGACTTTTCCATCTACTTCAATCGTGATCACGTATAGAACAATTGAAGCTTGTAGAATTGTGTTAGGTATAATGAAATCCACCCTTGGCATCTCATTTGTTGATGTGAAAAAGTCGCGGTGTTAGTAAGCCCACGAGAATCATGTGTCTAAAAGAGCCTCCATGACAGACTTTATCTGAATAGGCACATGTGACGTATCAAATTATATCGCATTTACTTATTATTTCTTAGAAATATATCTTTTGACGAACGTGAAGATATATATATATATATATATATATATATATATATATAT
>MNPL01013958.1:6580-20172 GCA_002081605.1 Tropilaelaps mercedesae | reverse complement strand
ACTTTTTATGCGCAGTTCGTAATTGGCAAAATCGCTTACCTCTGAGCGGCCACATTGTTATATTCTGGAGGAGGTCCGCCAGCAAATCTATGATACGGACCGCCTGGATGATTTGGATGACCTGGATGACCTCCAGGACCTTGAGGACCACTCACTGGCCGAAACTGCCCTGCCTGGCCCGCGACTGGTCCGGAACCGTTCTGTATCATGACCGGTCCACCGCTTGTGTTTCCACTACTGAAGGCTAAAGCCTCAGCATATGACGGATTTGAAGAAATATTTAACGGAGACATCTTCGGATCTCGGTTGTTCATCTGGAAGTTCATTATAATTTGATTATCGATTAACAGATCAATTTATTTTGTAACGTACGTCGTTGGAATGCGCTTAAAAAAGCAGGTCATAGACACGCGGAATTTATAAATTGTACCTTCCTGTATTACTTGCGTCCTCACAAAATACAGTCAAAGGTCTATGTCCTTTATATGTAATGACATTATACTCAAGCCTCTCCATTCAGTGCGTGAACTAGAATATCCTCTTTCCCTATTACACCCCGAGAAAATATAACTATACCTAAAAGCAGTGTTTATATTTATAAAACAAATCCACAAATATGTCATTAATCACTAACCACTGTCTGTTGAGGCATCTGTTGAGCCATTTGTTGTTGCTGTGAGGTAACAGCCACGTTGCCGTGAGATGGGGGCATAGAGGGTCGTTGCTGCTGCTGCTGCTGCTGTGTTTGCGGTTGTGGGAGTTGTGATTGGTGTTGTTGCTGATGAGGTGGAGGGGCATGGTGCATTTGTCGGTTTTGGAAGGCCACTTGTTGCTGCTGCTGCTGTTGTTGTTGTTGTTGTTGTTGAGCAAGTTGCATACGTTGAAGTTGCTGCTGTTGCTGCTGATGGACCTGTTGTTGGTTGTACATTGGTGGAGGCCCTTGAGCCATCGAAGGGGGAAGACCGCTAGGACCACAGGGTGCGCCTGGCCCACCTGGTCCAACCATTGCGCCTCTGCCTTGCGGCATATTAGGAGAAGCCTGCACCCCCAACGGACCCTGGAAGACCTGCGGCCCCATTCCAGGCTTCATGGGACCTGTATGTGGGCCTTGTGGACCTGAATGTGGGCCTGGGTGTGGGTTTTGGTGTGGACCTTGGTGTGGGCCCGGGTGTGGGCCCGGGTGTGGACCTGGGTGTGGGCCTGGGTGTGGGCCTGGATGTGGGCCTTGGTGTGGGCCTGAGTGTGGGCCTGGGTGTGGGCCTTGGTGAGGGCCGATTTGCCGCATCGGCTCTGACAATCGCTGGTGTAGCTGCGAGCTGGCCCTGATTAAGGTAAGAAGTGAAAGCAAACAACAATAATCCATTAGAATTCCTGAGCGTAATTACAAACGATAAATCGTGAACGTTTCGGCGCACCATTTAGGCACACACATGTACCTGAGCAAAATTGGAACAACTATTAATTGGCAAGCGCTTCTATTGAGCCGCTTGCTTTACGTTTGTTTCCGTGTCAAACTCTATATTGGAGAGCTCCAACATCGTTTGGCTTAGGGACGTTAACGCCTGCCATAAAAGCAGCGCCCCACTCAATGCACTAGAGCACGCCTCACGAAAACATCGGTACTGCGTGATTAAAGAGAAAGCCAATATTGAAAGATGAGCTCCATGAGTTCTTTAAAGGTACTGACATGATACGAAAAAAAAAACTTTGTCACTCAATGACCTAATATTTTTAGTTTTAAACAGAAATGTGTCGATTTGTTCGGTATTTACCCCATTTGTTGTTGTTGTTGCTGTTGTTGTTGCTGCTGCTGTTGTTGCTGTTGTTGTTGTTGCTGCTGCTGCTGCTGCTGTTGTTGTTGCTGCTGCTGTTGCTGCTGCTGCTGCTGCTGTTGTTGCTGTTGCTGCTGCTGTTGCTGCTGTTGCTGTTGCTGCTGCTGTTGCTGTATCATCTGGTTGGCGTTCATTATAGGGTTACCACCGTTGGTTCCGCCGGGAACTTGCATCTGCGGACAGGACATGTGTCCTGCTTGTTGTTGCTGTGGTTGCTGCGTTGGCTGATGTTGTAGCTGCTGTTGTTGCTGAATTGGTGGTTGTGGCAATGCACCGCCAGAAGCAGCGGCCATATTCATTTGTAGCTGTTGCTGAGGTGTTTGCTGTTGATGATGACCTGATTGCACGTATATGGGATTGTTGTTCGATTGCTGTTGTTGACGGATGGCCATTTGATTACTGTGAGACGGATAGGGCCCGCCCGGTTGATTTAATGGATACACTGTTTGGGCTGAAAGTATGGGACCACCCTTTGGACCTCCTCCTCCACCTCCTGGTGGCCCGCCAAGATAGGGCCCCTGCGCTGGACCCTGTGACACCATACGCTTATTGTGCTGATCCGCCATCTGCTTTAGCGAGAGCGAAGCAGCTGGCCCTCCCGCCTGAGTGCTTGGCCCATTCGGCTGTCCGGACACAAAGTGTCCGCCAGACCCAATCGGAGGTGTAACCTGTCCATTTCGAGAGGTGTTATTCCCTCCCATGGGTCCCTGGCCAGGATGACCAGGATATATAGGCGGTCTGACCCCTGATGTTGGCCCTTGTTGATGAGGGTGTCCTTGAGGAAGCGTCTGCTGGTGAGGATAGTTGCCCATATTCTGTCCAATGGTGCCCCCTTGGGCAGGACTGGCTCTCGCCTGTGGATTATTGGCCATAGCCGGTCCATGGCTGCCACCGGCGCCCTGTTGTGGGGGCGTCCCTTGCTGACTTTGTTGTGGCTGCTGTGGGCTGGCTGCCGAGGCCATGTGTGACGACAGGGGGCTGGGTACAGGACGAGGGCTACCCATCGACATCATCGCTGGACTGCGCGGCACTTGGTTCATTTGGTTTTGCGCTTGCGTCGGTCCTTGACGTGGACTCGACGTCATTGGGTAAGCGGATGTCGTGTTAGACTGACTTTGACTGGGAGAATCCGTGCTGCGAGGGCCAAACTGCGTCTGTGGCGAGGGTGGAGGTCGAGGACTATGTACAAAGGCAGTGTTGCTATTGCTCGCGGAACCACTTTGCCCCACGGGACTCGGGACCGACTGAGGGCTTGGCACAGGGCGGCTGGCTTGAGACGAATGCCCCTGCTGAGGCTGCTGAGCTTGCTGAGTCGGCCCTTTCGGTAGAGGAGCTCCAGGCGCCTCATACGAGGATTTCATGTCGTCATAGTTGAATTCAGCCATAAGATCACTTGGCGTTGCGTCTGCTACCTCGAGAATGAGATCTCGTAGTACATCAGGATTCAAAGAGCCACCTGCTAAGTTGGACAGCGAGTCTGACAGAAATTCGGCACCCTGCATTTGTTGCTGGTGAGGAGGCGCTCTCTGACCGCTATATGCTTGCGGTTCAGGTTTGACGAAGCCCCCACCGGGAAAGGGTACCCGTCCGTCTAAGTTCCCTGAACTCTCTTGCTTAATACGAGGAGGGGCACCCTTGAGCAAGTCCTCCAACGCACTGTTATCACAGCCCCGTGCATCTGGAGTGCTGCTCCGAGAACATTTGATATCCAGTCCAGGGGTAAGGCGATCGCCTTGCGGAGTCTGTCGTCCTTGCGGCTGCGGCGGCGTATGCGCCATTGGTGAGCCTAATCCCATATCCGCTTTGAGCTTTGCCTGCATATGCTGAGATATTAACAACAATTAATATTCATACAAATTATAGTATATCATTAGGGTAAGCCTAATTATGAGGACATCATTTTCTACAAAGTAACTCCTTATCATTATAGATATCATACTACGGACTGTCATTTAAGCGTTAGAAAGTATGATTCTAACGAGGGTGGCATAAAAGTTGAACTGGCGGATGCTGTTTTCTAACTAGCATAATAGAAATGGTACAGGGGAATCATTAGCAATGAACAAGATTCGCTTTTTCAAAACGTATATTTACGTAATCGGCAAACATAATAGTTGTCTAGTAGCTAATTTACAGGGGCCATACAGATCACAAAACAAAATGCTAAGACGTTCAGGTAACCTTATTCCTCACGCCAATGTAGTGAGTGTCCCATTACCTCAATAAGTGCACGGTAAATACTGGCTTAGTTGGAAGATAAACTTCTGTATACGAGGTTCCGGAAAAGACGTACCATTTTGCTTGAATAAATGATCAAGCTGCTACTCAAATATACAAATCTTAAACAAAACATCTACGTCTCAAAAGGGCGATGTCGTCAAGTCCGACTGCACGTATACGTCACCCAACAAGTAGAGGCCTTCAGTGTTTGAGCGACTCTTGAGAGAAAGGGTATGGTGTCCGTATTGCCTAAGGGTTAAGGAATATCGGCGCTTATTTTTACGCAGCGTCCAGCATTTCGGTAAGAACTTCAACACAAAGCAGTAAAGCATGGTGAGGGGGTGGTGGTGCTTCAGTTGATATCATCGTCGGCGCTGTTCGATAAACAGGTTGACGTAGAGGGAGAGCAAAAACAACATTCTTTCGTCGACCCATGTTCCCCACTTGATTTTTCGACTAGGAAGTTTGGTCCTTTATTTTTTCCCGTCCATTCGTTCATTCATCTAAACACAACAACTACTTAGACAAGCGCCGTTCGAATAACGAACGTGGTACGGAATCACGGTGGCGGCGGCGGCGGCGGCGGCGGCCGAGTTAGGGCAAAATGACTCGGCTGTCCGATGCAACGGTGCCTTCCCAGCAGTTGGATCGGCCAAAGACAACGGTGCAGAGGCGAACCGGCGCGCGTCAGGGCAACGGCACATTCCAACGAATGGATGAAAACAGGCAGAGAAGGAGAGAGAGAACGGGTGGAAAGGGAGCAAAACTAACCAACAACGCTTCGCCAGGCAAGCTGACTGCGATGGGCCGAATTGCCGGGACGAAGTTCGCGCTAGCCGACGCAAAGCAGCGCACAGTCCCGAGAACGACTGGATGAAGAATGGCTCAGCACAACGGCGAAATGACGACATCGGCACCGACGACGACAACAACATCGCCAGCGCCGCTTCGTGGCGCGGAAGTCTCACCATCTCACTCCACCTGACGGCAGCGGTGGTGCTGGTGGCGGGGGAACCGCGCGAGCCGACAATAGCGCCAATGAACTACCTCACATATACAAATATATTGCTAGCTTGGAACACCCAGCTAGCGCGAGACGGCCAACACACAGCTACTTCGTCGAGGAGTCTGGCTCGCCACCCCTCGAACGATTCGCGTCAGTCCAGACAACAAGCAAACCTTTTCGCCTATGTGCAATCGTCATATATTGTTGCCGTCCCCACATCCGCAATCTTAGTTGGAAAAACATTCGTGTACGTCAACCTATTCTTCAGTTGACTAGTATAGAATACGAATTTAATTTTAGTAGATGTCATTTGCCTAATTTTTGTAGCCGCGCAGCCAGACTGCGTGAAGGTCAATGTGAAAAACGACGCTAGTACAACGTGAATACAGCCAGCACAAACGTGTATATATATATATATATATATATATATATATATACAAAGAGGGAGCTCTTGCTAAACGTCATTAAAATTATGAACAAAATACAATCTTCACTGAGTGAGATAGAAAAGTGTTCATGTCCCTTATGGCAACAAGCCGACTGATAAAAGGCGTAAATGAAAGTACGTTATGCTTTGCCTTTAAATTTCGTCTTTAGTAAGGGCATGTTTATTAATATATAAATGTCGTCGAATGTCTGCTGTCTCATCATTCCTTTGAGTTGTCCTTAGCCATTTTGTTCAGGATAAAATTCTCTACCTGTCCTTCTTGGGCAGTCCATCATCCTGTCTCGAATCTAACGAAATCCAAAACCACCGTCACACACTAGACGAAGCAAGACACGGACCGGCAAGGCTCTGCCTGATGATTCTTTGTTCTTGAAATTTAAGCGTCCAAAATATGCGGCTAAGCTAACGTTGACTGGGTTGTATCTTCTTCTGTTACCCCCTCTCGATCTATTTTCCCGCCATCTCAGTTATGAGGTCGACAAGAAAAACTGAGAATATAAAACCAACATAGTTCTCAAACTCGACATTACGTTGACAATGGCTGCCACTGGATGGAACGAGTGCCATACATCGACGCTTTACGCATGGCAGACTAACCCTGGAGCGTCTTCACCTCAACTAATGCTTCATATCGTAACTAATGTTTCATGTCGTCCCTACTAACGGAAATGCAAACAAGGAGCTGCATAAACTGCCGATGGACGAAACATAGACAGGCAAGCGAAGCAAAGTGAAAAGCTACATCGTATTTTTCTTTAAATACACATTTCGTATGACTAATCAGGCGAAGAAGTTACAACTTACCATCATTTTATGTCCGTTACTGCTGTCAGGTTGCTGCTGTTGTGGCTGTTGAGGATTCGACAGATGCTGCAAATGCTGTTGCTGCTGCTGTTGTTGATGTCCTTGAGGCCCCATCATCGGTCCTGACATTGGTCCCTGAGGCAACATTCGCTGCTGGGCTCCCATTGGACCACCCATCGGGCCCCCGAGTCCGGAAGCACCCTGATGACCAGTGCTGGCCATACCCGCTGTTCCGGTGGACGCCATCGGTCCTTTGTCCTTCTTCGGCTTTTTAGCCTTCGACTCGAAATATCGCTGTTGCAATTGCTGAGTGTGCTCCCGCTCTTGGTTGTACTGCGAGGCGACATTCTGCTGATATAGCGGAAGGGCCTTGAACAATAGGGCGAAATAGAAGAAGACAGCGCCGTCAGGTCAGGCCAACAAGCTAATTAGCGACATTCAGGGTATCAGAGGAGGAAGGGACCACTCATCAAACGTCGAAAACAAACAAACTGTTTTGAATTCACTGTTTTATTTCGCTAATGATTATTGTATATTCGATTGCTAATCAGAGTGAAACAACTTTGTCGAATTAAGTTGCGCTCGGTTCAGAGCTGCTTAAAAGTTGAGGACAGTTAGTATGAAAAGAGACTACCAAAACTGCGACCACCATTATTGAGTACACATGTGTGATTAAAACCATTTTTAGTGCTAAATCGTCTAGATTTGACATCCATTCATCTGAGTGAATGCGGAACTATAGTGCCGTCTAAGAGACGTTATTGGATAGCAATTTTCGATAGGTCGAAACGAGAAAAGAGAATTCCTTTTAGCGAAAGCACTATGAAATAAAAAAAAAACGCTCATTGCTAGAACAGTGAACCTTCAGGAATAATACAACCACAAGTTTAGCGCACTCTGTAGAACTGGCATATTTTCAAGGACCTGCGGACAAATGAGCATTCTGTACGAGTCTATTAGGAAAATCTCCATGGATCATACATTGCAGTATCCGGCATCTGGAAAACTACAAGTGTCCATTCTATATTAATGATGTTGAGGTGTGTATACCTGCGAATGGTGATTCCGGTATCCTTCGACACGACGTTTAAGGCGGGCGACAACTGCCTCCCTCTTTGGAAGGCACGGGTCCATTGGTTGCTCATGGCACGATTCCATCCCTTGCCGGTGGCCCTCCGGCTTCTAGCTCAGAGCGGCCCCAGCTGCTCGTGACGACTCAGTGTTTATAAGCGTCACCCACCTGACGTTACGTCTACTTGGGCCTAATCTTCATGGTGGAGGGCGCGAGATGGCGCAATCTTGTACGACTACCTGCAAGTAAACAGGTTTCAATGCACTTAGATCCGATTTATGGTCTAAACAATTATGGACATTGCACAGATTTTAATTTTAGTTTCATCAGTACCGCCATTGTCAGCCACAGTACGCCTGTCTGGCCGATAGACAAGCAGAGCTCCTTCACGGGGTTATTCTACAGTAAAGGAACAACAGACTGGGGAAGTTATCGCGATTCTATCTTTCCACATCCGGGGATAAATAAATCTTTATCTGGATTGTCGGTATATTCCAACTGCAAGACAGTACAGATTGCCTCTTACGATAGTGCCGACGAGCGAGTGTTTCTCAAAAAATAACGTCTATTGCCACTACCTCTGATAAAGGAGAAATATCTGTTACTCGCAAAAGACCCTCAGAGCTTCGCACGTGAGTAAACACGAAGCCGGGAAGGAGGGGTTGGCCTTCCTCTTTTTGTCCGTACAACGGAACTTCCGCAATTTCCGTTCAAATGTCAGATATCGATTTTTTCTATGCGAAACGCCAATCGCTTTGTACCTTCGTTCTGCATTGCGTGTGTTGCATTGGATTAAGACCACATCAATAGACGCAAAACGGAGCAATATGATTTTTCCCTAGTTGAAGCCGCGTGCAGTTCTGCTGTAATTTCTTCGTTCATCGGGGCGCAAGCGAGTTTTGTACTCTTCATCCGTTAGAAGTCCTTCAAGGAGTTGCAACCCCTAAAGTCTTTCGCGCACAAAGTTAGCGCTTATTTCATTTAGTTTAGCTCGACAAGCTCCTAATAGCGTATTACTTCTCGCAGTGGCACAGCACCTTTTTACAAACGTCGTTCCCCGTTTGCTTCCTCTCCTTCAGCTACTTCGTCCATTGTTCTTAATGTTCGATGAACTTTTTGCTTTTGCTGTATTGCCAAGCGGCATCGATGGCTCGTAGCGAATTTATCGGTCGACGGTACGATTCTAGCCTGCGACTTTACCATCGGCTAATCTCGATAGTTCGTGTGTGTGTTGCGCGCTAAAATTGCTGCATTATCCTCTCTATGAGCTGTCAAACCTCGATTGCCCCTCTCCTTTACGCTTCCCCTTCGTGTTTTTACAATTTCCCCTGTTCGACGCCGATGCACCTCCGTTATTTTCATTCTCGTTGTTTCAGTTCAAAAAGCGTCATCGGCGCTTTTTCCCTTGTCCATTTCTGAAGAAACATTCTAGCTACGTGCTGTGCACGGAGCTGGCGAATGGAAAAACGCCTACAAGAACTCGGCTTCTTTCTCCCTATCTCGCTGTCTTGCTTTCTATCTCCTGGTCGCTCGCCCTTATGTGACAGATGAATTTGTGTTGCTGTGCTGTCCTGTCACAGGAACAGCGGCGACGTTGAGCGCTATCTAGCAACATCAACAACTTGCACAACTTCTACTGCTGCTGCTGCTGCTGCTGGTTCTACATTTCTTTTTCAGCCACAACCGCCATTGCTTCTGTTGTTGCCCGTGATGAGTATTTGGTGATGATCCGTCTTGATCAACAGTGGACCGATGAAGACAGTCAGCTGGACGCTGGCGCTACGCTGGCAGAACCATGCAGTCACCATGGGCGCCCCCAGCATTTGTATGACCGAATCCCTTGGCAGACTCAAACGGAGTGTTATACATTCATCTTCTGCTCATCCTCGTTGGCGTGTTTTTTTGCAAGTTCTCGGGTTTGTCTTTACCCGAAATCTATTCGACATGCTGTGAGACGACGATGTAGAACACACACCGACCAGCCGAATTGTTCGGAAATCCCACGAGGCATGTCCCGAAGAACGGTAGGACGGTCCGCTTTCGACTGGGTCTTTTGCCTACCTTTTGTCATTCATCTGGACACCGGCATTCTACCCGCTCGCTGATTGGCTCACGGAATTTATACACGCGTCGATAATGCAAAACGCACCTCTTGAAGTCGCGTCGCTCTGACGGTGATTAGTATTCAACACTGGTACACCAATGGCAGGACAGTGTACGCATTGTCACCGCCAGAAGGAGTATATGCATGAAATATATCCGCTCTAGGCGCAGAACCCGCTGGACGCTTAACGTTAAATTCAAGACTCGCATCCTTCCTCTCGCTGCCGGTGTCGCTCATCAATGGTTAAGACTCGAAGAAGAACATTTCGTCTACTGCTAACTATGACGAGACGCGACGGCGCCAGGAACGAATATCAACAACGACAACAGAAAAAGAAACAAGCTACGACCATTCAAGGCTAGCTAGCTAGCTAGCTAGCGACCAAGCTATAACAGCTCCTATCGTTGAAATAAGACGTAGGCCTTCATCTTCTGCTCTGCGTTTCGTTAACCCTAGCACGAACGAGTAATCCTATTGAAAATTTTCTGTTGTTAATACCGAAAATTATAATAAGGCCCATTCGTCCTGGCTGGAAGCGCTCGGACAGCCGGAACCGCTGGATGAACCAGCGACCAATCACGAAAGCCATACCTTTGCTGGTTGAAGTGGCGCTCGTTTGCCACGGCTGGCGTGAGCCGTCACCGTCATCGCCGTAGTTATAGCTGAGAGAGACGCATTACGAACTAGCCTACAACTCCGAGCTGTCACCGTCGGCCTGTGCGCCCAAGACAACAGCCATGCCTTGTCCGTTGCAAAAAAGTTTTTATGTTAGCTAACACCTATCGTTTTTCGTTTGCGTAGGTTATGTCAGGACAACGAAGAAAACCTAGTTTGTGTCGGTTTTTTTTTGTTTTTGTTGCTTTCACTCGTTTACTGTGACTGCCGTATTACCAACGTTTTTGTTAATACGATTGTTATCGAATTAATAGCTTAGTATCACAGGTCAACTGGTGCAAATTTGACCTATCAGCGTTTGCCATACGAGTGCCTAATGGGTCAATTCTTTTGTCACTCCGCTTGCTCGCGGATCCAGTTTCGAAGGTTTTGAAAAGTACCGCCCGAATAGCGGGTGGTTGTCAGTTCCGTGAGTAATTTCGGTGTCACACATTCTAAACTGACGCCTGCGGCGGAACTGCGCGGATCAACGCAATACCTTTCTTGCTAACCGGCTCAACTTCCTCAATGCAGACAACCGTGTAGCTGCCTGGACTGGATTTGTTACCGGAATTCACCATAGGCACCTGGACCCGCAGGCTATTGTGGCCCCTTCTTCAGCCGATTTCTCATGTGGTCAGCAGCAACGACCAGCAAGCAGTGAGCCTTTCCCCTCGTTCAATGGCCGCTGCCATCTTCTCTTCCATCGAATCAATTGTTTTGTGGTTGCGCGCTGCTGCTTTCTGTTTCTATCCAGCGTTGTCTACTCAGCAGTCTGCTGTGCATCAGCCTGTCCTTTCCCTCAACCTGGCCCCTCCTGTGCTCTATTTTGTTCTTCTGCTCAGTTATCGTCATAGGTCTCTCTTCGCCTGCTTCTCGTTTTTGCGGCCTAATATCTACCATGCTGACTCTGGTTTTTACCTTATTGTACGAGACTACTGCTCGCAGGATCTCTGCGCAGAATTAGTTTAATATATACATACATATATATATATATTTTTTACTCTCGAGTCTTCACTGGGAATATTATGTGCATAAGAGTATGTAAATGCATTTTTCGAATAGCGAGATTTCTATTGGCATCGTCGTTGTTATTCTCTGGACTATTTGGCCAGTTTCCATGTGCACTACAATCATGTGTTTTGCATCGCCTGTTCTATTAGATGTTGTAGCATTGTGATGTTTATCATTGCTGTGTTGATAAGTAATAATTCTTCACGCCGTGGCAGCTGTACTGGCAAGCGTTAGGCGTGCTAGCCATAGATGAAACTAAGCCCGGCCGACCACGTTGCGACTTCGTTGTCCCTGGCGACAATCTGCTCAAGTCCCCACACGCATTCGTTGCCTTCTTCCTGCTTCACATTAAGCCTGTCTTTTCTTCCCTGCACCATCGTCGTTGTCGTGTTTTCTTCTCCTCCAGTAATGTGAACGACTTCAGTTCAATTGAGCAGAGACAGCATCGCCGTCAGAAAACGGACGAAGTTGAACACCCCGATGAGGGAGAAAAAAAGGGAAACGAAGTTCGCTCAAATGCCGTTCGCTGTTCCAATGGCCACCGCTGTCGGCAGCGGCGGTTGCCGGATCGGTGCACTGGATCACCGCCAAGGGCTAGCCGCTGCTTTCAGTTGCTTCGCCGGTCAGTTAGTCTGTCCCGTTGCCTGGCGTTGTTGAGTTTTCTCATCTCATTTTCGACGATAGCAACGACGGCGACGGCGGCGGCGGCGGCGGCCGGTCGGTCGGTCGTCGTATGAGCAAGGGGAAAGATGCTACTGGTCCTCTTGGCGGCGTCGAGAATCTAACCGCGCTGCTGCTGGCGGCCATCGGTTTCCGTTCATGCGGAGAGGCTAGTCCAAACTGAACCGAGCAGAAGGGCCGCATGGCAGCCGAAATAACAGTTACCAACAATCCCATTGGTTAAACAGGCGTCCATATTGTAAGAAGAAGAAGATCTACGGTAGTACGGACCCACAAACACACGCATACGCACATACATACACACACACACACACACACACATGCAACCAAACATACACGCACCGAAACATCAACAGACTGATACCCATGAACAAGAACAAGCACTGCGATAGCCGTCGTGATTCGACCCAGTCATTCCACTGCCACTGCACAATTCTTCTCACACCGATTGACAAGCGGCTACACACACACACACACACACACACACACAGAGACACAGCCGCATAGAAGATACAGGCAGGCACACACGCAGTAACTTCGTCATTCTCTTGGACATCGTCGTCATCGCCTTCTGATTCGGTGACTTCTTCGACTTCGGCACAAACTTCTGCTCCTTTGTGTGTAATGCGCGCGCGCACACCGACACGCGCACGCACACACCCCCACCCCCACACACACACACACAGAGAGACAGTGGCAGACGACGGACCGACAGATAGATGGACAAACGGCCATACACAGCGCGAGCAAAAGGCGCAAACAACGCGTCGTCTGTCACAGCGCGAGAGAAAGAGAAAAGTCAAAACGGCAGCAGACAACAACGGCAAGTGAGTAAGTGACTAGCGGTCCAAAATGCCGCAAGTGGTTCGCTATAGTTGATGCTTGTGGTAACTGTGTTGGTCTCTTTAAGCATCCAGTGAGCGTTAAATGATGGCGCTTGGTGCTCTCATGACGACTTCACCTTTTTGCCTTTTTGCGTCGATAAGCGTTGGAGATTTGGCTTTTGTGGAGAGAATGGTTGCTACAAATACGGAGCAATGTAACCAAACGAACAATACCTGGGAAACGGTTAAATAAGCACACAAATAAAACGGATAGGAACAGCAGAACAAAGACAAAACGTTGGTTTAACTTGGATTCATTCATAGCTTGGAAGACTACCATAGGTCTAAGGGACAGCGGGTAACTCATTACATTAGCATCTATCAAGTGAAAAATCATTTTTTAGCTTTAATTTTTGCGTTTCATTTGAACACGTATATTATTCATTCGCTCAAATGAGAACTTCGTACGCTTTGAAAAAGAATCGCCTGACATTCATGTGGATTTTCAAGAGCATAATTTGCTTTCAAAAGGTATGAATAACTGAGTTAGTGCCTTCCACTGCCATGTACTTAGATTCATATGTAAAACCAAAACCCCACTAATCTGCATAACGATACATATCGATATACAAACGTTACGTTAGCAATAATCATTTGTAATCACAATAATAATAATAATAGTAATAATAATAAGAGCGTAGATCAGGTGATTTAGACGTTTACCCTCGACAGTTCATCCCAACTAAACCCGACTCACCACACCAAATTTCTCTCGCTCTCTCTCTCTCTCGCTCTCTAGCTCTCTCTCCCTTTAGATGTCAGGTTGCTGAGTCATCACCCTCGCGCGTTTCCTACTCCAGACAGAAGAAAGGCCCCCAACCAATGCTACCGTGGTGGTGAGAATAGCAGCATGCAAATCAACTCAAAGCATTG
>MNPL01013949.1:13427-25234 GCA_002081605.1 Tropilaelaps mercedesae | reverse complement strand
ACATATATATGTGTGTGTGTGTGTGTGTGTGTGTGTGTGTGTGTGTGTGGGGGGGGATTTCTGACAATTTCAGGCGCCAGCTGAACGACAACAACGTCTACTCGATGATCGGAACCGACGCATCAGAGACCTCGCCGTCACGTCGAGTCTATTCAACTCCGGAGTCGATACGAGTACGTACGCTCAATGTAAACAGATGCCAACGCGACTCGAATGAATTGTCTCTCTACCTGTCGTCGACGCGTAGCCATTGCGTGCGATGATCGGTGACGGCGACGTCCGACTGACGAGACGCGCGTCAGAATAGGTGGCATGCCTCTTCTTGTGGCTGACTCGCGGTCGCTTGACACGATCAGCTGTTGTGGCAGTTTCTCCGATGAGGTAAACTGAAGCTGCGCCTCAGTCGAACTGGTTCGATTCGCGCAATCGATTCTTCACCGAATCTGCAGTGCGCTATTCGCTGATCTGAGGTGTGGCGCCTCGAAGATGACGAGGAACACGCGGTCATACGTCAAGCAGGTGTCCGACGCTATTGGGGTAAAACTTCTGAACTTGGTCGGCCGCCGTTCGTGCGTTGGATGTCGTTTTCGTGGCAACTTTCGTCGGTAACCGGCGTGGATCTCTGCCGGACAATGGCGGAACCAGCCGCCGCCTTGTGGTACCATTTGGTACCACAAGAAAGAGATTCTAACTGGGTTCCGAACGGGTACGGAGCGTCTTTTCCAGCAACAAATGCATCAGTCCGGAGCGGCCCTACCGTCTTGAGCTTTTGGCTCGTTTCCGTTGGTGTTTTCTCGACTGTTGCAAACTGCTCCTGCAATTCTGCGACGTTCTCTGTTAAGGCCATTATCTGCCTGTCTTTGTGCCGGATAAGTCGCTCAGTCTGAGTTCTACCGTTCAGCAGCTGCTCATCCAGGTCCATCATGCGTTTTCTCAACTTACAGACTTCATCAGCCACACGAGCTTGTGTAGCGTCACGCATCTCTTCCTAAGACGCAGCAACAAATGACCGGAGACTCTAAAGAGCATTTCCGTTGTCTCTTCCGGCTGTTTGTTGGATATGGTTGGTTCGTTTCGAGCGAAGAAGCTGCATCGCGTCACGACAACGACCGCGCTATTCTACGATCGACTACGCCAGTTCGATATCGTCGTGACGCTCTGGATCAGGGGAGCGTCAAGCAGAGATCGCTCGCTACGAGCTGTCACAATTGCTGTGAATATATACATATATATATATATATTGGTGATAGCGGATAATTAATGTTACGCTAAACGAGCCAGCACGAGTAGTTCTCAGGCTCTCAAATGAAATCTTGCATGAAAATTTCTATATATATATATAGAAATCACGAAAATAGTGAAAAATTGCAAAATGACGATCATCGTGACTGGTAGCTGCTGTATTGTGGATAGGGGACTGGGTAGCGATGAAGTTCCTCCCTTGGCCTCGGCGCGACTGCTGTGCCGCGTGTGCTTGGCTAAAGCTCGAAGAACAACAGGACAACATCAGACAGTTACGAGTGTCAGTAACGAGACCGTGTCAGGACGCAGAAGAACATCGTTGCTGGCTCACGTTGTGCTTCATGAATTTGCTCAGCGCGCTCTCGTAGTTCGACAATCAACTCGAGTCTACGGCCAAACACATTCTCACTCATGCCCCCCTGCTCGGCTGAATGTCCAGTTTGTTGTTATTATTAATGATGATCATAATAATATCGTTGTCACACGTGTGAATACAGTTTCTCTCCACAGAGGTAGCAGCAATGCCGAACAGTTTTAATGCCCTCCGAGGCGTCCTCGTGATCTCGTAATGATTTTCACGAGCTAGAAATTTTGCACAGGCCCTCCACGTTATCGGGTATGCCCCGCCAGAGGGGCATCGATTGGCTGGACGACTAAACGCGATCTACCTGGTCGGATTGGTGGTTCGCAGCGTTTTAATAAGTGGATCCTTTCACTCAGACACAGCCAGTGCCAGCCTTCCGTGGCCATGGCCGGCGTCAGCCAACCGCATTGACCTGGGAAAGTGTTACTTGTTTTTGTATGGCCGCAGCCGTCACTGGACGCGTTTCGTTCGTTGTTTCGTCGTTGCTCGTGTTCGTCGACGCCGTAGCGGCCGATGCCACTGCTCGGTTATCGTTGCTGGGGACCGCCACCGGCCGAATTGGTCGGCAGCAACTCACGCCTGGCCACGAGCGTCCGTCCGACTTACGAGCGTCGGACGCTCGTTGGCCACGAAAACACTTCGTTGTCGTTCGTGGCATCATCGCCTTCGACTGCGCGGCGCTTCGTCAGGACGCCGGCCACGACGACGGCCGTTCCCCGGTGACGGCTGTGGATGACTCACGCGAAGAAGGGCGGAGCTTCCCTCTCGGAGCACCATCCCACCTCGAGACCCGTCGCTTCGACGCGGCCTAAGAAGAACTCTTGGACCGCCCCCTTCCCCCCGGGTTCGTTGTTAGGTTCGCAGGCTCACAACATTGTGAGCCTGCGAACGCGTTTCTCGTCCTCCCGTCGGGGACTGAGCCAGCTCTACCGGCCAGACGCCACAGCGCAGCCCAACTGCAGGCTCAAGTGGGTCCTGACGCAGGCCAGCAGCGTCCAGCGATGACGGAGCGGAGTCATCGAGACAGCGGCCGTCCTGTGGTGTCGGACCAGCCGGCCTGGGACAGTTAAGCTGGCGAATCGAAAAAGACCCCCGCGAGTCGCCGAGCCACTGATTCGCGTCGGACCGGCATGGCGAACGAACGGTCCCGCCGGATCCGACCCATAACGAGGAGGAAACTGGGGACGCTGTGTTTGGAGACCCTGCCTGGCTGGCAACGGTGGCCGTCGCAGCGGTGGCCGTCGCAGCGGTGGCCGTCGCAGCGGTGGCCGTCGCGGGGCCTGAGTCTACCCAGACGGCCCTCTCCCCATAGCCGGAGCGATTTAGCGACCAGAGGGGACGCGTAGATATCGGCCATGTGCCAGGCATCTGACCGAGCCGTCCGATCAACGACAGAGCTTGGACGAGAGCGACGAACAGAAAAAAGTAGCCAAGGGCCCCCATGGCCGTCTTCGGGCCGACGGCTGCAGCGGCGCCAACAACGGAGGCGCCCTGTTCGGCGCGCAGACAAATCGACCCAAAGACCCAGAACCCGGCCAGGATGGTGGCTCCGCAGAGGAGCGACAGCAGCGCTCATGCCGCCGTCGATGTGCGACTTGGTGAGCGTCCGACGCCAAGAACGAACAACGCCTTTCGAACGGCCGGTCAGGTTCGCCTGGCTTAGGGAGACCCAGGACTGGGTCAATGGGTTTGTGGAACCGGGACGCGGCCCGCCTCGGTCGAGCACCGCCGCCGCCGCCGGCAAAAAGCAGGTAGATCGACGCGTTAGAAAGACGCCCTGGGGCCCCATCCCGACCAACCGACGGCCAAAAAGCTGAACGAAGTCTGTACAGGCTTCTACGAGAAGTCGAACGTCTCATGTCTACTCGAAGGCTGCCGCACGCAAGAAAACGACGCCGCTAATAAACAGAATGTTATGCAATAGCTACCTGTTCTACAGCGACGCTCGACTCATTTATTTGTATGGCGTGCCGGCCCCGACCGACATCCTCTCGATGCGTGCGGAGCACAGGCGATGTCCGCGATGCGTTAGCGCTCCGTAGTTCAGCGACAACACTCACGAGCGCCGAATCAGCCTAGGACCGTTGAGGTGCCGCAAAATGAAGCTTCTATGGCTTCGCTTCGTCTGCGTTTTCGAGTGGCGGTTGCGCGTGGGCCTACGTTCGGATCTTCCAGGGGGACGACGACGACTGCTCGTCGGAAGAACGCGTTGACGCGCGTGACATTCTGATGTCCACCTACGATTATTACTGAGCAGGTCGGATTTTAGCCGCGTCCGCATTTTGTGCCGATTAAGTGATCACAGCGCAGTTTGGTCAGTAGCTCACGTCGACTGCGGATAGGGTCCATCCGCGCAAAAAATACGCGAGACTCGGTGGAAGGCGCTGACGAGTTGCGGCGCGTCTCTCGGTGCAAGGCGCAAACTGTCACGCGTCGTCACGGAGCGGCACACAACGTATAGGTTTTAGAGATGCGATTCGTCGCGGTCGAATCAGCCATTTCTTGATCGGTATTCGCGTTCGGAGTGTTTCGACGCCTCAGGCCGGCCCACCGACTTCGACGGCCGCACGAAATCGCACACAAATGAGGTGACGGCCATCGTCGGTCGTGACAAAAGCCAAGGAGAGGCCGTCCTGCCGTTGGCCGACTTTGTTGCCGTCGGAACACGAGTGAGTAACCTCCAGGTGACGGTTTCAGAAACGCTCTGAAGCTCTACCCTAGATCTGGCAACTGCTGTTCTTCGGTGGCGAACACAATCGGTGATTAATTACTCGTCCTACGCTTAATTGGCTGCTGGCCATATATATATATATATGTGTATATATATATATATATATGTATATATAAACGCGTGTATGTGAAGTTCGATTATTCTATGAGCAAGCTCTAAAGGAATCGCAACTACGTCCGTCGCTATCGGATTTGTATTGGCAGACCCATCCGACTGAAGACTAAAGCGAATTCGTTTGTCATTTTCCTCTGACGATTCTCGATTTAATCCTGCTACTGGATAATGTGATAATGGCGATACAGGATTCAAATGCCTACTTCGAGCTGATATAGCGCCGGACCAGTAGTCCTGAAACGAGAACTTCACTCGCTAGTCCTGGTCGACTTGAGAGCTGCATCTACCGAAGGACGACGCTTTGTATTCGGTGTGTGCGCTAGGTGCTATGTCCTTTATTGCGCCTGTGGATAACAAAGTTCGACAAATCAAATGCCAACGCTATCGCGAAGCAATGGCGAGTGGATGCTCGACGACACGCGAATTTATTGAGCTAACTTCGTCGTGTGACAGGTTTAGAGGGTCCACTAAGACGTCTCCGACAAGGCTTGCAGGAAGTTTCAGTTCGTCGCCATGTCATCGTCGTCGACCGACGACGAAAAGCGTCGGCGTTCGTTTTATCGAACAATGCGGTCGTTCACATCTTCGGATGCAGGTCGCGTATTTATTGGCATGACACGCACATGAGCGCTAAAGCCCACTTGGACACTCTCACTGGGGCTGTGACTGTTATTAATAGAAATTGAAATAACGAATAGCCGAAACCCGACGGCCGACGCACATTTTATAGGCGAATTTCGTCGGATCGTGAAACGGTCCCTCAACTGAAATGAGGTACGATGACGCACGATCTGTGAATGAGGTGCTCGTTGAACCGACACGCTGGCGCCATGAACCCTTCAAGGCCCTGGGTTCAAGACCCTGGGTTCGGTTTTGCACTGGGTCTGGCGGTAGGGCGATGTTAGCCGGACGTCACGTACAACATTTTATGTCACGCGCTAACAAAATAAAGAGGCGCCAGCAGCATTACGTAACGAAGGTCAAGACATCACAATGGAGCTCCACTCCGCCATGGCTGGAACTTCGATTCTATCAAGATTCCTCCTTTTAAAAGGGAGGTTTCGATTTCTATCGTTGTTTAGGTTTTCCGCTGGAATTCAACGGCCTCATGTACGGGTGCGAGGGCATCAGAGGGGATGTCTTCGTCACGAAGATAAAACACACCTCTAGCTAGGTCTTCGCAGCCGCCTGTGAGCGAAACGAAGAAGATAAAGCAAAATATTGCCCTTCAGCCGGAGGTTGTCAGACGTAGGCGGCGTGATGTTACAACATCAAGCACGTCGTTGCGAAATTTAGAGATGCTCCCAAAATACGTTCATGTTACTCCTTCGTTCCATTGAGATGTCAGAAATACGTTCTTTTTAGAGGTTTCTCGTTATGTGTTGTTTCTGTCTGATGGCCACACACAAACACCAGTGGCCATTGCAGAAGGTGCTAGCACTCAGCTCGCACCTCGGCGATTAGCGCGACGAAGTTTCTGCCTGAAGGTAACAGAAAAAACGAGGAGAAACGAGAAAATGAGTGCCATATCGAAACATAGAAACTTCTCCAGACTTGACTTCGTGCTCGGCACTCGAAACTCCCTTGATTAAGCGTTTTGAATATGCTGCTCGTTTTCGGGGGAAGCAATCTTCTTAATGAACTTCCAGGATGAATACATAAGAGGAGGAGGTGTAATTAGGTGGAATCAGATTTAAGCCAAAAATGGCGAAGGTCAAGACGATGAGAACTTTACTTTCGGGTGTTGGGTCCACGCTCTCGAATTTCCACGCAAGTCCTGACGTACTTATCGTAACAAATCTAATGACGAAACTAAAAGGTACACTTCTCTGATTAAAGTTCTAGTCGAGTGGGTCCAGTGTAAAATGGCCATTTAGATCGGTTTCGAAAAAACATGCAAATTTTATCGCAAACAAACTTGAATTAATACAAACTAAAATAAATCATAAGTTAGGAAAGTCCACAATATGAAAACAAAAATATATATATATATATATATTTCTTATCCATTTTTCGTTCTTCGAGTCGGGCCATTCAGCTGTCAATGCGACATCGACTTAAAAAAGAACTTAAACTAAGCAATTCTTGTTTGCTATATCTTACTTTGTTGGAAAGACACGTTCTCTGTTTATTTGCTCTATGTCGGTTGGTTATTGTAGCCTTAGATCTAGTCATTGGTCAGTGACGCTGGGGCCTGTCCCTTGAATGAGCCTAGGCTAAAGTTTAGCTGAAAAGGCTTCTAAAGGCTGATGCGGCCCAATGGCAGATTAGAATCGACGTTAGTTATGTCTACGATCCTCAAACATTTCAGAGGGCATTTCACATGTGGCTGTTGAATGAACTCAGCTTTGAAGTCTCAGCCAACGACGTAAGTGGGTTTGCATCCTCACTTTTGTGGTACGACGCCAATGGATGTTTGTCTCTAATGAATTCGGCACGAATAATCGCACAAGGCCTCACCAATAAGTGGAACAGCCAGAAAAGCACCACTCCAAACCGATAACACGGTGAAAAGAAGTCTTATTGAGAACTAAAACTGAAGCCATCCACTACATCCACTACAAGGCACAACTTTAGCGCCGATCTAATGTAATCGAATGAAGAAACGGCGTACCAGTGTTGGCATATGCTGATTCTCTTTTGCGACAACTTCAACTTGCAGCGGTCGCAGAAGTCGGAAACTTTCTGTCGTCGCTCACACTCAGTCTCGAAACGAGTACATTTTGTTGTTCTCATGTAGATCGATTTGTGTGCAAGTAAATATATAAAAAATTGAGTGAGATTACAACGCCATTAGCTAGTCAGTCGAGCTGTCTGCCCCAGGGCTTTGTAGTAGTGGAGGAAAACATGGCGGCATGGATTCGACGGGACGTACGTAACTTAAAATAAAATTATTACTCGGGCCGCCTGCAAAATGAGTGAAGATAGAATTAACTTTTGCGAGTTTCACACTAACTAACTAACGCATATTAAGGACTGCTGACTTTAGAACAGACGTTGTTTCTTGGTGTTCTGACTCTGATCTAATGTATTTCGAATACGCATCAACTTAGAACTGTGACATGTATCGACAGAACTGGATTGAAAGGCTACTTTAAAATAGCTGCTTCGTAGTTTTTCGATAATCCATTACATGAACAGCACCAACTTCAGTACTGACGGACCGTCGAACCAGTAAAACGTTGCTAACCGCTAAAGAGCCTACTTACGGACTCCCCCATTTTACTTAAACAACTGTAGGAAACTATCGACCTGGAATCCCCGTGGCCCAATACAAGTGCCACTCTATCGTCGATGAAGTCTGAGGTTACCGATGTTTCACAGGCCAAAATATAGATTTGATGTGGTGTGTAAATAAACGCTAAATATAAGTTCAGCATTCGTTGACGTTGGCTTCATCAGTACCGTTTGGTGATCGTCAAACTCACAAAAAACGTATGCTCTTCTTTTACGAAATAAACAGCGCTTGGTCGATATTAGGGTAAAATGTACAAAGGATGGCATCCATCTTGAACAAATGGTGTGCTTACTGTGCTTTTTTTGCGTTTCTGCGTCACGCTTATGAGATACCGCTGTCAATGGCAGAAAAAATAAACCATCGGGTGAGCACGAAACCGGTTTGCCAGTGGTCGGCTTGCATGCACAAGTTCTTCAGTATACATGCGTTTATATATGTGTGTATATATGTGTGTATATATAGATAAATATATATACATATATATATATATATAATACACAAATATCTCCTCACATCAATAAGGCTAAGAGAAGTCGAAGACCGAGGAATAAAAGGAGCTGTTCTGTGCCTGTACAGAGCTGCACGGAGGGCTCGAAAGATAGAAGAAGCAAAAAACTTTGTAAATTTGATTAAATTAAGCGCTTAACACTACGGGGTAGTGTGCCTAAGCAACAGCCACGTTGTTGGTATTCCTCTGGTAGTGAAGTCGTTGGGCGTCGGCCGGTCGTTGATGTTCGCCTGTGTTCACAATATTTATAAAGTGATGAATATTTTTTTTATAAGACATTTCCCGGCCAGTCGACCGCCCGCCCGGCCACCGCCTAAAGAACTTGTTCTGTCCACTTGGCTAGATCATGATGGTTGGCCTGGCTCAATCCCGCATTGTCTAGCTGCTCCAAAATGCGGGGGAAAACGATGAAATCAAATTACACGCGCGAGAAACGCCCAACTCGAATAGGGAGACAGAGAAAGAAAGATAGGCGGGGGCGGCGAACGTACGATAAGGTGAACACAGGGCGCAACTGAGTTGGCAGTCGGGAGCGTTCTCTGACTTGGCTGGTCGATATTTTGTCCTATGCTAGTTTGCATGCAACAAGAAAAGAGGGCCTGAACTTTAATGATGTGCACACATTAATGCCGACAGAAGCGTGTATGCGTCAAGTGTGGTAACAGATACCAGTTGATTCGTGTAGCCCCGCAGTGGGCTTTATTTTCAAAACGCGCAAGATTAGAGAAGGTGCTGCCAAGCAATCGAACGGGGCTACCTATGCCAGCGCGCCTAAAAGACTAATTCAATCATGTAGCAACCACAGAGCAACTCAATCATTTCGATTCAATCAAGCCCCATTCGGGGCAGCTGTTGATCAAGTACCTGGTCAACTGTTGCCGAGGTCAATTCTTCAAGGAAAATTTGTTAGTTACCTCGATTAATTCACCCTCCTAGAATGGCATTTGACGATCTTCCGCATCTTCAGCGCTCAGTTGTATAAGGTTACACACACACACACACACACACTTCGCTGGTTTCACGTGGCTTCGATGATTTATTAATTCCTATATTCTCGCTTCTATTAAGGTACTCCACCTCTCGCTTGGCTTTAGAAGTTTTCGTCCACCGTCCTTTCGATGAGTTTGTCGTCAACGACAAAACACTCCGAGAAACAATTTCAACGGAAGACAAGGACACAAGGCTGAGCTCTAGAAACGTGCCGGTAAACGTTTGGCAATTTGTCTTCGAGATCCTTAAACAACGAAGTAACGTGTGCCTGTTCAACTCTTCACTCTTCTCACTCTTGCGAGGGCTAATGAAATATTTAGATCCGGCTGGAAGGAGCATGCGAACTTGCCAACCCATCGGACGCACTAAATAGTGGTAACGGCAAGGTGGAACCAATGCGTCGAAACATCCTGTATACGTGTTTATATGACGTATATCAATAAAGAGAGAGAGAGAAAGAGATAGAGAGAGATAGACGTTCTATCTGCCGAAATCGCTGCGGAGTTGCTGCTGAAAAACGCCTATAAAGAAGCAGCTCATCTATGAATTTTTCGCTGCATATAAAGTGATCAAGATCGTTATTCCTCGAATTAGGTTCCGCTGAGGCCTCGCGCCAGCGTGGCTGGACCTCGTCGTTTGCCGACCCATCACGTAACACTTCCGGACAACTATCCCGGACAACTATCCCGGACAACCTAACGACTCCTACCTCTCCATGTCGATGCATCCATGACGCCTCTCAAGGCGCACGCCAGCCGTCGAAAGCGCGTCGCACTCGTTGACGAACATCTAACAGAGCGCCAAGACAGCGAACCCCTTAATCTCAGGAACGTGCCCGAACGTTTGTAAGCTCGACGGGGCCTTAGGCACACGAGCGTGAGCTAACCGGAGTTCCAGCGTGGTAGAGCTGTCCGTATGCTAACAAACATGTTACTTGATCTTCAGATGCCGGTTGGTGTCTGACGAGTCTGGCGGGAACTAGCCCGCCACTCGAGCTGCGATTCCACGGCGACTGCACTGCTCAACGCCTCCGAAGCAGCTGCGTCCCGGCTCGATTTCGCCTCTACTCCGTCCGTTGCCTAACCCCAATGGCAGTTGGCAGACAGACAACGGACGAAGCGCGGGACAAGTCAGGAACAAGAACGGGAATGGCTGGAAAAATAGTATTGGCAGCGAATCTGCGAACGTTGGCCCGCAGAAGTCGTTGCATCGGGCACGTCATAGGCTAATCGTTCATCAACGCCGGCCTGTTTTCGGAGGTAATATTCTCTCGTCATTAGGCTTGCGAGAGCGTCGTCATGGATGGCGTTGAACTCTGGCTTCTCACTTCTTCAGTCCTGTGGGAATTTCGGCGGATTCGAACAGAACAGTCCTGTCCGCCCCCGCCTGCGACCTCCGAATTGACGGAGTTGAGTGAACGCCAGCACCCGTGAAACGGACAGGCCACGAGAGAGAAGAGACTCTATTAGATAGGCCGCGAATAGGCCGTAGGCGGCGAATCACACCCGCAAATTCGGTCCAGTGCCGAGGCCTCTCTGCGTCGCGTTGTTTGCATTGTCATGATCCGAACAAGCCCTAGGCGACGCCGCGCCGACGTGGGCGGGAGCGGAAACACCGACACTCTGGAACAGAGTAGACAATTCACGTCGAATCGGTTAAACTCCATTCGAGGACTATGCTCCGGATCGGCCCCGAAGTGGTGAAGGGTCGACGGCAAGTGTCGCTCAACGAGGCCATAATAGTTAGTGTGTTGAGATCGAACGATCGTCAGCGTCTTCAGCGTCATCGTGTACAGCTCTCAGTGTGAGTGGAACAGAAGAGGAAAGCGACCGTGAGAGTGATGGATAGACAGAGCGAGGAGGGAGGGAAAGGGACTACGGACGCGACCACTACCGACATTAGATCGGGAACTTGGATTCAGAGAAGCCGTGTTCAGGAAGGACAAACAGTCGGGAGATGTCTGAGCACGTTTCGCGGTACTTTGTACTCATTGGCCGGTGTACGATTCGAGTGCCGAAAACTGCTCGCCGTGTCTGCGAACGCCGGCGTATGCCGGCGCGTGTGGGCGGCCGCGCCGTCGCTCCGAGGAAAAGACGCCTCTGAGCGTTGCATGGGACCGCATTTCGCTACGCCGCTTCGGCAGAACTCGCGGCACTCGCGTCGAGAGGATTCCAAGTTTGCAGAGCCCCTCCGAGACGACCTCAGTAAACCTCTCTTGGGCGCGCATTCTCGCGACGACGTACCACCTCGTGCACTACTACACGGCCATCTCCGCGTTCCTGCCATCAACTGCCGCTCTGGCTGCATCTCAAAACGGCACAGGCAAACATGTTCGTCTCCCCTCGGAACAGGCGACGACGACGACCCCTCCTCAACCGATTTAACCCGACCCACCCCACATATACGCCGCATCCCTTTCCTCGCGACCCGACCCGCTCGTCAAAGCCCTGTAGTCCTGTCAGAGTTTGGCAGATTACATATCCGTTCATAATTAGCATAAATGCATTCAACTAAACTACGAATGTTTGACGATGGCGACGCAGGCGGCACGAACGCCATCTCGCCTTTGCTCACTCCGGCTGAAACATCCCGCTCGTCCGAGAGGTTTGTTCAGCGGAGG
>MNPL01013949.1:0-12788 GCA_002081605.1 Tropilaelaps mercedesae | reverse complement strand
GCGCGCGCGCGCGCGCGCGCGCGCGGGGACAGATGCAACTTCTGCAACACTTCGGCTAGGGACCGGCTAGGGTGTTCGGTTGCTCGCTGTAGTCCGTACGCCATACGGCGGCCGCAGTCGAACGAAGTTGCACGAAACGCTGTCAGTAACTTGGATCGCGTCGGGCCGACGCGCGACGCCTTCAGCGAAGGATGCTGTACCAACCGTTTCGCTAAGTGGTAAGTCCTGTTAGACACTTGTATACGGCAGCGACCGACGCTTTTCGAGGTTATGCGCGAGTAACGCGCGATGTTGGAGTACGGGTCGGACTCTCGCCAATGTGAAATGCGCTTCGGCCAGGCTAGTAACGAGCGTCGGATATTCCCACTTCAGAGCAGCAAAGACTCGCCTCCGAAGGTTGAACGGCGAAGAGGAGAAGGGGAGAGGGGCTGGTTGTTATGCGGTGGCTACGAACACGCCACGATGAATTTAGTCGCATCTCTCGCCTCGCTTCCAGCTCTCTCGACACACCCACTCGCGCGTTTCTTCGTCGTCTAATGAGAACATTTGTAATAAATATAATTGCGATGTCATGTTTGAGAAGTAGCCGACGTCCGAAGCTGCTCGGATCTGTCTGCCGAATGTCAGATCAAGTCAGGAGAAAAAGGAGCCGCTGCATTCGATGATCCAGCGACCCTTCTCGGTGTCAGCCTGATTCTAGACTGCCGAGTACCGTCAGCATTGAACAAGTTCAAGCAAAAAAAACGAATTCTAACAGGCCTGATTGTTGTCCGGTTGTTGTCCGGTTGTTGTCCGGTTGTTGTCCGGTTGTTGTAAGAACGCCGTACACGAACCGATGAGTCCCCGTAAGCCTTTCTCTGTAGTAACCACCTGGATGTGCTTCTGGACATACGAATTTGCTTCCGCTACTGATCGTGCCCAAATAGCGCAGCTACTCGTACGTGAAGTACGTGAAGATCGATCAGTGCAGTTGCTCACAGCAGTGCGTCGTTGTTCTCGGGTGAATTGATTTTCGAAACAATTTCTGCACAGGTCTTCGTCGTTCCTTCCGCCTCTGAAGATTGACACCTCGCGAAATCAATTGCTTGGCTCGTCTGGTTACGACACCTAATCTCCCGTAAACGAAACACATCGAAACAGGATGCGAAAACAAGGAAAAGTCTGAAAATTCATCCACAAGCCAGCGATTAGGCCAGCGGCTTCAGCTGTGTCCCGGCCATCGATCAGCTTCTGAAGAACTCCCTTCTAATGGACAATGGAACTCTACGACGATGTACCTATGACACGACGACCACCTGGTGAGGGAAGAGGGGCGAAAACAGGCCGAACACAATCATCGCCGTTGTGCGTTTCGAAAATGGACCAGACCACCACCCCCGGCTTTTCTCTACCTGCCCCGGATAGCAGCAGACAAAACATTCGAGGCGCACGACAATTCGAAGCAGAGCGAGCTCGCCTACCACTGGCGACTGTGTCGGCTCCTTTCTAGGAACAACATCCTTCCTACTCGGCCATAGAGGGGCGGTGAAAAATAGTCTAATAGTAGTAGTAGTAGTAGTAGTAGTGGTAGTAGTAGTAGTAGTGGTAGTAGGAGTAGTGGTAGTAGTAGTAGCAGTGATGGTACAACGACGGCGAAGGCTTCCTCGCTTGGCATCAGCGACCATTGCCGCTGTGATCCGGCGATTTTCTGAACCGTTCGGGGCTGCGCTGGCAACATGAGTGACTGGCAACACAGGGATGCGCGCGGAATTGAGGAATGATGATTCGGATAGGTTGGGCAAACGAAGGACTCCCGAAGGTGAGACGATTCGGCGTAGCGAGCCGTTTGGTAGAAGTGCTTCGGATAGCATGAAACGTACGGCGAATTTTGATAGCAAGGGAAAAGCGACGTGTTTTTGTCAACTTTGACGCTCTGTTTATGGTGCTGTGGCTTACGAGCGATTCCGAAAGTGGTTCGTCCGGGTGGCATCGTCCGTGTTTGGATTTCGGCTGGGTTAGAAGCAGCTGCCAAGCGCACTTTTAACCGCAAATGTAGTGCGCATACGCTGAAATGTACGCGCCTTCACTAGGACATCCGCGATGGTGGACGTGGAAGTTCCGCCATCTTTTTTCGGAGCTGATTGTATGGAATTCAGCGACAGGTCTCGGCTTCACTGTAACACAACTCTACCCTTTTTGGGTATGAAGACAACTTTAGAAATCCCGCACTATCGTGCGATACTTCAAATGTAGCTTAATACATAATCACTACATCCACATGTGACTGAAGGGGGTCTTCCAGGCCGACAGAACCCAAACTGCTAAGCGCTGTTCAGTTGACATCTCTGTAGTCACCAGAAACCAAAGTGTTCCATAGAGGTCAACATCCCATAAGAAGAGAATAACATTACATAAGAATTGAACAATGGGAACGCTGACCATGCAAGTTGTCCGTGGGACAGCGGCATCAGGACTTCTCGTTAGAGGGGCTCTAAACTCATTAGTCGAACGTATGGATTTTAGACATTCAGCTAAATGACGCTACTCCAATCCCGGACCCGTTTGATCCTTGCGTGTCTCTTGACAAACCATCGATACTGAGTGATGACAATACATCTACGTGAAGTGTATCGCTTCTTCGTTTGCCCCAGGATAGCATCGGAGAATTGCCAGCCGAGGACACGGAGTCAGGGGACCAGACATCAGCCCGGCAGGTGTTCCTCATGAGGACTCGAAGGTCCCAAAGGGGGCACTTAGCAGGAATGACTATTGCGGAGTATACTTCCACGCTCAGTCAAACACCGGAGCGCGTAGCTATCCATGTAGTCCACGGTGAAGGCTGCGATCCCCAGAGATTACGACCTAAACACGGGTTCAGAATGCACAGATACCCACTTAGCTATGCCTATCGGCCCCAATCAAGAAGTACCTACATATGCACATAGTTACTAATGAAGACCGCAGATGTGTGCGCAGGAGAAATAGGAGATCAAAAGACAACAAAGAAACGACCTGTGACTGACTGCAAGTGGGTTGAAGCTTAAACAGGATTCGCTACATCTTTTCATTAGATGGCGCAGATAAACACTGTGATGCCCATCACTACATATGTACACGTCGTGAATTATGAGTAAATAAAAGCCCGAGGAACTTGCAAATATGGGTTAGTTTTTGCGAATTATTTATGAGGCTATAAACAAGCTGACCCATGACGTGTTTTGTGGGGGTCTCATCAGCAGTTGTCATAAGTAATGACTTTATTTCAGCACAAGTGGTCAGCCTTTAAACTACCTATAACCTTTAGATTACCCAATGCCAGGAAAAAATCGGACAGTAACACAATTTTTTTTTAATATGTTTAAGTAAAGGGTTGCTGACATTCCTTTAGTGGAGGTGCTGACTATGGATTTAGAAGCAAGGACGTAATTTTGCGTCAAAGACTGAGGACACATCATTAAAATGTGGTACATAGCCTATAATTTTTTTAGCCGACAGTTTTGGTTGATGCTGTTCGCACAGTATATCCATCCCAACATATATATATCAACCTGTTGCAATTTTATCCTTTATTATTTAAAAATATCACTATTCCCCTAAGATCGCTTGAGAATAAGATTTTTTCGACGTTTTTTTTATCGTAAGGCTGGCATGTGCTGGTTTTATTTAGCATTGTTGCCCAATTGAACTTTTTCAATGCTTATAGCCTTGAGTTAATACTTAGAATAACATAAAGTGATGTGTGTGTCAGATACTTCACCTGGGTCTGTTTTGAAACAATACTCATACAAATGAGGAAGTGTGTAAGCATTAATTAAAAACCATGCATTTGCTGTATTGTTATGCGCAAAAATATCATAAGTACGGACTTTTTTGGAGACATCTAGACTCTTTTTTACCGGCCTCAACAAAAATAATAACTGGCTTGAAAATTCCCTTCTATTTAGAACCGCGTATAATCTCAACGGAGGCGTAGTTAACCAGACTTGAAGGTAACGATTGCTTCTTAGCCCAAAATAGCCGTCACGTTCACCGGCTCTTACACTGGCTGACATTTGCCCTTTGTGCAATCCTGGATTCCTATGGAGCATTTCTGTCAAGATCCCTAAAACTGCAACAAATTCTAGGAAGCAGATATACGTGTCTGTTGCGTGATTCCGAAATTTCTAAGCTCATGCTAGCTCGCCAATTTTAGATAAATTGTTTTAACCCGCGAAATTCAGCTGGCAAATGCGCCTTTTCGTCTGCAAGTCGAAACGGCACTGGTGGCGCCGCCTGGCGGTCGCACGGACAGCCCGCCCTTTCTCTACGGCGAAAAACAGCTGATGATGCCCAAATCGAACGTCCGTTCTGTTTTGGTAGACGAAACCCAATAGATGAAGATCGTGAAAAAGATGTCGACTTGGTTTGAAACGCTGAAACGGACAAGTGGAGACAATGCGTGCATGAACTACTGTGGAGCTCTGTTCGCCTGCAATTTTAGCAGGCCCGAGCAACGTGTGTAGGTGAGACGAAATAAGCGGATTAAATAAAAAATAAGCTTCAATCATGTAGTGTTGATCGGAATATCCAGATTTCTAAATGCTTTCCTCCGAAATTTACTTGAACTGGCCGCAACTAGCGGTATCCTTAGAAAAGTCCGATAATCTAACAAATTTTGTAGACAATTTAAGAAAGTGAAGAGTGCGGAACAGATGCATTTCCCAGGAAGATCCCTAATGCTCCATACGTTCGCTTTTCGTAAATACAGTTTTTGACTAGAAACTGCAATGGGTAGCATCGCCGCGTCGGTCGAACAGTTTCGTTTTGTGGATATTTACCAGTTTACGTCCAAATTAAAATAAAAACTGCTTTAAAATATTCAATGTTACCTTCGCGCATGTCTAGATACATGTGAAATGCGAACAAAATACGATATCCAAAGTTTGAAATAATTTCTATTTTAGGAGATATGTCGTCGTCTTCAACAGCAGCAGGTCCGTCACGTCGTGCGAATATTATTCGCTTGGTTCCACAGACGAGTGGCTTTGCTGATGCGTTTCGCAAGCTTGTCTCTCGTGCCCTCTGTGTCCAGCTGCCGACACCTGAATGGACTGTTGGATATTACAAAAATCCACTCAACCCAGTTGACAAGGTAGACAGGCTTCATTGCATGTATTTCGATCACAATATTATGCACATGATTCGCATGTAGACGTTTAAAAGATAATAAAAATATACGTACGCATAATACTTGCGAAAACGTAACAGAACGTCAAACACTTCGAGTATATGACAGTAGTAGTGAACAATGTCGCTTTCTTTCTTTGCGGGGAATCTTCCTAATGGCGTTTTAGCCAACAAATATATAAATGGGCCAGTAGCCTAGGCGAGTTATTGATTATTAAGCTAAAAGCATATGATCTCATAAATGCGTTGATGTTCGTTGTCTATGGCTTTTTTTGAAATTGTAAAAAATTTCAATAGTGCGATTTGCCACATGCTCATTCAATTACTTGACATTCAACTCAATGTGGAGGAACGAACTCCTAACAAAAAGGATGCATATTCAGGTATTGGTTTTCAGCTCTTCGGCGACCTCTCCCGTGAAATGTCTAATTGTCCGAGAGGACATGAGCTGCGTGGAGACTGTAGGAGGTTTTCGACGTGATCGAGTGGCGCTGGAAAGGGTCATGTCATCGCTCCACCTTGAAAGAATCCTTCAGGGACTGCACTCCGCCGCGGTATGACTAGGCTTGAATACGATCAAGCCAGTTCCTCTATGGTCGTACTCGTCTTATTATCGCTGTATGTCGTATAGGTTCTTTGTATGCATCTACCGTTACCGTGGACTTTTTATAGAGAAACCGAGCACAGAATGAACATCATCAAACATGAAAATATTACATATTAAAGCGAAGCGAACGCTACGTGGCGTTTCGGCGTATTGCCAGTGCCCATCAGCATCCACAACGGTGGCCGATATCGTTAGGTGGTTCGCAATTAGCATAGACTATGTGTCCTGGTGATCCACTGATTTTGTGTTCTAACCTTGTTAGCACCACGTACTCGCTGTGCGTTGACATTCGCTCGAAGTCACTGCGAACAGCGGCTCCTATCACAAGGCGAGAAGAATTGTTTAGTTTGTGCTATTTGTATTGCCAACCTGAGCCAAAATTAAGTTTATTTGTTTCGTTTTCTACCGCCAAACAAATAGCGTGTTCTGCTTGGTTGGAATCTACCAGACGATAGCTAAGTGAACTTGAAGTAGCTAAAAATGGCCTATTTGCCTGTTGGCATGAGAAACCGCCGTGTGAGAAAGTATGTCGTGCTGTAGAGCATGAAACTCGATATTGTTTCCTGTTTTTTCAATGTGTGTCCTCGCGCTTTTAGACCTGCCCCGGCTGGCCGACACAATCTCGTCGACGGCTTCCGAATACGGTACAGCGGGGAAGATCAGTTCACGCCGTTAACTGTTGGGGTCTGTTGGATCCTACGATGACCAATACTTCCCTTTGTCCACCCTGCTCCGACGCGCTGGTAATATTTCTATACAAACCTAGGCGTATTTACACGTTAGACGCTTTTTTGAGTGTTTATTTATTCATTCGACATCGCTCGTGACAACCAGTCTTTCTTGTTGAGTAGTCATCATATGCTTGTCGTGGCGCGGAAACACGCATTTTAGATAGCGCTGAAGTGTCTGACACCAGTGCTCCGAAATGCGGCCTGAATCTGTAGCTGAATCCGAGTGTTATTCTATTGGCAAAAGCTAGTTCCGGTTTGAATGTTACAGACGACGGACGAACTCATCTCCGTTACCCCCTGTGCATGTTACATTTTATATAAATCGGGAAGTCTGACTAAGTCTTCCTGTAATATGTTTTTGTTTGCCAACAAAGGAAGCAACAAAATTCATAGTAATCAAATGCGCACGGAGCTGCCAATGTCACAATCAGCTCATCAACCCGACATACACTTGCAATTACCTTTTGCAATAAGCAATTCTAACAATTCACGTTTCCTGCCTTTGTCACTTTCGATTCATTCCGTCAGGCGCAGACGAAGCAGGTCGAACGCGTTGAGCTCCCGTCGGATGCCCTTATCGAGCAGAAGAAGACGGTGCAGCGTTTCCGAACGCGGCTGCGCGTCCACCTCTGCAGGGCGAAACAGTCGCTCAAGAAGGCGCAACAGCAGAACGTCGATGTCGAGATGGCGGACATGCAACTCCCCTCCGCCGATAACGAGAATACTGCAACAGCCGACGGCCCAGTCGAAGAGCGCGTTCGGCATAACGACGTATGGATCGCATTCGAGCACGGCGGAACGCGGTTAGTAGACGAACATGTTGAGAGAATCGACATTGGCCATCGTGTTTGCAGCAACCGGCGATGATGTAAACTGACACTTTAAAGTTAAAATCTAGTGGAGCGTGGAGCGTCCGTTAATCTAGACAGCTCTAAAAAGCGTCGCTTGAATATTTAATTTCCTTGAGAATGGACTCCGTCAATAGAGAATTAAATATTAAATAAAAAAAAAACACAAGCCATGTCAGTGGTTTTTGGCGTAGAAGGTTTCGAGCCGTCGGTAGTTGAGGGGCAAAACTCTAAGGGCTAATTTTGTAGTCGTATCGGTTCCTAGGCGAACATCTACACCGGAGCTTTCAGCTTTGATGCGGTCGACCCTGATAATCGAGCTCCTGCTCAAAAGCTCCTTGCAGGATACTTCTTGCACTGACGAGATCTATACCGGTTGGAAGCTCAAATTCTTCTTGACTGCTATGTTAAGAATTCTAACGATGCATTTAGTCTGTGCGTTCACTACATTTCTATCTGCCGACCGTCTATTTGTGTACATCACTTTATTCATTCGGCATTTATCTCTGCTACGAAATATTTCTGAAGCATTCTACGGATATTTCTAAAGCGCTACAAAAGAGACCTCATCGGCTCCTTCAACGTAGCGTTAATGCAGTCCTAAGCCCGAATTAGGATTTTAATGGGTTTGTCTGTCCCACACTAATCGCTACAAGCCACCAGTGGCACACGGATGCCTTCTCAAACCCCGAAAAAAACCCAGATCTGATTGGCTGTCTCAAGGCGCTTCAGTAGGTGCTGTTGATTGTTTCTTGATCATTTTCTGTGATATTCGATGTAGGTATTCGATTTTATTGGACAAACTGTACCAGTTGCCGCCCCCGATCTTCCAGGGAGCAATGCGGGTCATGGCGGGGCCAGCTACAGGCCCGATCCAGGCGTCAGGCAGCCCCATCCGAACGGCGCAGGAGTCGACGTCTGGCTCTTGCCTTGAAAAGAGAAGAAAGTTAGACGTAAGCCCTTCCGATCAAGAGCAGATGCTGTCAACAATGCCGCAGGTAATCTGTTAATGCTCCTGTCCAGTAAAGCCTGTCCAGTGGTCGAATGGAGTAACAAAGAGAAGTGCTCGATAATGCTCGAAATGCTGATTCGTACTGGACGTATTAGATTTTGATATATATATAGAAAGAGACTTTTAGGAACATTGGTGGCGTTTGGAAACATTAGAAAAAACAAGACGAATTAAGATACATCGACTTTCGTGCTCGGTGGTTAAGCCTGATTTTTTTACAATCTTTTCAATGTAAGCTAACACCTGGACCCAACAACACAGTGACAGGTGCCGCGTAAGGCAATTGCGCAAATTTCATGGAAAACGTTTTTAGGGTGTTTAACATCGAGAACTAGCCTAAATCGACTACAGCAGTCGATTTAGGCTAGTTTTAAGCGAGATCGTGAACTTGAATGTGCTAAACCGTATCAGAACGCCATGAACATATTTTAAGATCTGAGTTGGTCAAACTAGCTTTACGGTACAAAAAATCCAGCTGAGTTACCTCGGTTACACCGGTTCAGATGACTGTTTAAAATTACGGCAACACTTTTGAGGACGTCCCTTAGATGTAAGTATGGCGCGCTGATCACAACACATGTTTTTGCACGTGGGCTTGCTTTTACAGCCTATCAGCTCTGGATCCTACACCTATGGCACTTCGAACCGCACTTCAGAGAAGTCGACAACCATCGAGGACCGCCACGGCCCTCATGGGACGACGCCCAGTTCAACCTGTATGGCTTCTCCGCACTCATTTGGTGGCATCCTGCTCAGGGATAGTCATGCAGAGTCAAGCGGACCCGTTCAGCAAACACACTTCATCAACGAACATACGATGGTGCTCCAGATAGAGCAGGTACTCAACGACGGCCGTTTGGAAACTCGAAAGATCTACGTAAACGGTGCTCCAGATGCCCTAACCATATTTCAGGAGGGCGGCGCGCCCCTCCCGCGTCATCTGCAGGACGCCATTCAGCAGCTTCTGACGAACCCGAACGGTCCAGTAACACAACCCCAACAGCAGCCGCCCTATTTGCCGCCGTCGGCAACGTCACTCTCTTGCAGTCAGGCCTCTACGGCCGACGCAGACGACGCGGGCACTCGAGACGTTACGACGCTTTCCACAGATCCGGAGTTTACCACCCGAATGGAGGATGATGACGAGGTCACTGAACAGCGCTGTGGAAGCAATTCACCGACAGGTGTTGACGCCCCGCCACAAATTGCTGAGGAGGGTGCAACCTCGGTGCAGACCTCGGTGGTCGTGGACCTCGGTGACGGATTGCCGAGCGAACATGCTGGTCTGCCACTTGAGGCGATGCAACTTCAGATAGACGCTGAAGAACAGTTATAGTCAGACCAGCCGCAGGGCGGACATGTGTAGAAGGGTTAATTGTGGCGTTTTATCCGTTGCATCGCAGGCGAATCGTTATACTTTGACGTTCGTGGCGTGTTGTGTTTGAGGCACGGACGTGCAAGGTACCTAGGGGCAATAGAGAGAATTCAACGGTGCCTTTGTATAAGTTACACTTCCCCTGTATCTCATCGATGCTTCCGTTACGCTATACCTCTAAATCAGATGAAGTGTTTTAGGTATGCTCATACGTGACGTAAGGGCGATATAGAATCGGCTGAAAAGCAGATTTTCGATTTGTGTGCCCAGGGGGCTTGACCGAGGACACAGTCTACAGCTATATAAGGAACGTGCTCCGTACATGTTCACCCGTGACGCTTCACAAAGCTCAGCAGCAATGTCACAACACGGCAATGTCACATACAAATGAAGATCATAAAGAAAACAGGTCCTAACAGTCGGATAGCGATAGAGTTCCACAACGGGCGATACAGCCGCAGTTTAAGTAGGCCTCACCGATGACGTGTAAACGTCGAGCACGCCGTACACTGAGAAAATAGCTTCAATTCACACGCCGACAGGAAATGCAGCTGCGTAAACTTTGCCTTTAGCAGCATTGCGAAATACGAGACCAAAGTGATATTGAGTACATGATTAAGATTGGCTGAGGAAGAAAAACGATCATCATTTATACGTCGGTGTTGAACAACGTAGGTGGTCGCCTGAAGAACGGGCCAGTCATACTTGGAAATGGCTAACTGCGTTTTGTACAGTGGTTGTTGTCATCATGAAAACGACTGTCGGCATGACATGCTGAAAGGTCACTTTGTGTGACAAGTCACTCCTTGAGAAGTCACTTTTGATAAGACTGGGCCGTCATGCCGAAACTCGTTTTTATAAATTGTTCGTTCTATGCGGCAGAGAATAATCACCGCGTGCCTATTCCAATATTTGATGATACCTGCTTTGCCACCTTAATATAGGGTTTCGGTTAGTACTTGGTTGGTTCAATCAAGGGTAAGCTGCTGCCTGAGAATGCCTAGAATTGTTATGTTAATTTATGAAGCGACGTTTCTGAGATCGTAGACAACGGGTCGTCTGCAGCAAACCTACAAGGACTTGATCGAAACGTTTAAATTTCTAGCTTATTTCTGATCTCGCGATCAACTACAATGGCAACGCGTCCCCCGGCCATTTTATACCGTACGCTGTAGAATAACGGTCCTCTGAAAAGTCTTGACTTGATACGCACGCGAACATTTGTATAGGCCAATGGCGACGTGAGAATTTCGTCGTGTTTTTGCACATAGATTGCGTATGAACCGTATCTATGATAGATAGTGTCTAAGGCAGTTTTAGATACATTGTAGGGTGTGAGGTTAGAAATTTGAGAATACGTCACGTGTTTATATTGTGAGCCACGGTGACGATTTGTCAACGTAGCATCGCGTGCCTAAGAAGAGACAAAACTAAAAAGTGACTTGTGGGTAGCGTTCTATCCATGGCCAATATTGCAATGGGTCACGAAAATAAATATCAGCCATTCTCTTGCAGAGAAAATCATTTTGGCCGAAATACGTCAGGTTGCTGTCGCTACCTTCTTGAAACCTCAGATAGGATACCAAGTGCCAACATGAACACACTGCGAGGATATGTAGCATATGATGCGGACCATAAACTAAGACGTGAAGCAATGCTGGTCTTTTTCATTAGGTATTAATTGGAAGTCATATAAACATCCAGGTCTATGTAAATCCGTGTACAGCTGTCGGGACTGAGCTGTCATGGCGTTCTAATCCGAATAGTGACCGATCTTTTCATAGATAGTTTCAGAATCGGAGTATATTTGCGCGTCTCGGCTGGTTCGTCGATCTCCCTGAAGCTCGTTCGGGGTCTACTATACAACATCATCTGGACTGTTTGTATCACAATACCGGAGCATTTTATCCGTATACGAATCTACGTTACAGGATCACGATTTCACCGAATGCGCTACGGGAGGGCACACGACACAATTGCTGTGGACTAGTGCGATTTTTCATAGATTCGAGCCAATTATCCGTCCTCAATCCAAACGGCTTTAGTCCATTGACTCACAGTAAACGAGGAACAGTTCGCGAAACTGAGCCAGCGTCGACCAAAAGCCGAAAGCGGAACAGCGGTTCTACTTCCAATTTGAAAAATGCAATTTATCGAGTGCTAACGTAAATATAACGTAATTTTTCTATCTTGTGAGAAATTTTTCACGGGTATTTTACAAGACATTCGGCTGTCAACGACATACAGCTATACTCCAAGGTGACTCAGGCGAGAATCAGACTCCGGTGTCGCTTTCCACATTGGTATGTGCATTTTCTGCGTCAATATAGTAACCTATGTAACACGAAATATCAACAGTGCGCTCAATACGTTATCTGTTAGAGCGATATTCAGCAATGGTGAAGTGGGGCGGCTCATATCGACATCGGCTAGGCTAAACGCTAACAAAAGACATCATAATCCCATCATACACTGCTGTACGTCGCAGAGGCTCACCAAGAAACAAAGCGAAATAGTTCGATTTTCCGTTTAAGGCGAAATTGCACTGACATATGTGTCCAATAAATGGGGAAGGGAGTTCACGATTTTTTAAAGAGCTCCAGATCTTAGTCCAACTATGGCCTTATCGAGAACAAGAGTGTTTGGTCCAAACGAAGAATGAGGACAATCGTAAAAAACTGGTGGGCAACTAATTAAAAATTACTGATTGTTTTGTTTATATAGCTATGTTGGAAGATTAAAAAAATCCAGACCTTCCGTTCCTTTTCCACATGTCTAAAGACACCTCGACAATCTGCGACACGGTAAAAATTGAAAGGAACGATCCGTTCGAACAAAACGAGTGACACATAACAAATATGGCACCAAAATAATGCAACACTGACAAAGTGAACCATATTCCATTGTTAAATGTTCAAAGTCCTGCAAAGTTCGCATATCAATCATTTTGAAACTCTACGCCAATATAAAATAAATTGTGTAATATAACAACATATATAACAAATAGTTATATTACTATTATTTGTCATTACTATATATATATATATATATATATATATATATATATAGT
>MNPL01013948.1:37459-47995 GCA_002081605.1 Tropilaelaps mercedesae | reverse complement strand
ATATTATATTATATTATATTATATTATATTATATTATATTATATTATATTATATTATATTATAAACTTACTTTGGCTCATGATATAATTGATTAAAGGTCGAAAAATGTTTCAGAATGTAGTAGTAAGCGAGAAACTTTTTTAGAAAATTCGGTTGCTGAAAACTTAAGGCTGACAAGCGAATTTACCAGTGCAACAAACGAGTGGCTGCAATCTTCTGAGCCACCCTCTCAAGGACCAAAAAGGACAGAATTCCCCTAAATTACTGATTAGAAAAAAGATAAGGTTGGCAATTAGACAAAACACTGACACTCTAAAATCAGGCGGCTATCACCTTTTCATACATTATGTATTTACTGATGAAAAATAAAAGATAGCTGCTGGCTCACTGGTGTGATTATGAGAGACAATCATTTCTGTATGATACTATCTTTCAGAGAATGTAAATGGTGTCAAAAGTGCCGTTCTGTTAATAAACCAGAGAAAATTTGAAAAAGCCGTTTGTAAGTTTTAACTACTTTGTAAGGTTAGGAATAGTGTTTCTAAAAGTAGCAGTAAAGGTTTAATTTCCAAATAAGTACGCTCACTTCATTTCTAAAGCTATAAAATATAATATAATTCAATATCGCATGTGGCTCAGCATAAAACTACTTTTACTATTGTACCTATGAAACAAATAATATTGGAACATGTCACTTATTTGAGTGTAAATCTATATAATGTTCATTTCTTGAATAAAAATCTTACAACGTTTTGTTTTCATCTTAAAATTTGAAATATAGTCCAATTATACAATATAACACATCTGCAAAGCAAAGGCAAGCATTCGTTAAAACTTCGATACGACGGCAATAAAGTCATGCGCGAGCTAGCAGAGCTGTGGTGGTGCATCAAAAATAATCACGTAATTTGGTTCAAACAATCGTAACCTAACTTACAAAAAAAGTTTAGCGGAAGGGAACAGGACGAAATCTGAAATAGATAATGGCGCTTGTGAAAATCATTACGTTTACTGAAATTTAAAGTTTGCTACGGCGTTACTGTTTTAAGTGTTTCAAGCAGAAGTGCTTGGTAATATTGCCTCATTATTAATAACCAAAGGCTCGATTCTCACAAAAAAATTAGTGTTCATCGGCACTCATTTTAAAAAGGAATAAGACAGTGTCGCTTTTAACATGTTGCATTACGCGACTGTAATACGATCGTACCAAATTTTACTGTGTGCTGTAGTACACTGATGCTATCATTGGTTGAAGTGCCAACAATCTTTTAGACCAATAATATCACAATAAGTACAGGCTCAGATTTACTCTTTCGAACCAAATTTCCTTGGTACCTGTAGATTCCAGATTAGTGAACGTAACACCTAACACGGCGACATCTCATCACTCGTTCAATTGGTTTAAAGTTTCGTGAAAAACAAACATGAATTCTAATGATTTTAAAAGACGTTGATCTCAAGTTTCTAATAAAATTGTGAGCATTATTAGACGCATTATAACAAAACAAGACTGTTATATATTTAAGACTATTTTTCATTTTAACACTGCTATTTTATTTATTCATTGTACTTCTCATTTTCACCCATAAAATAAATCGTAATAAAACCTGAGCGAGTTTGCGTAATGGCAGTCCTTCGCGGTGTCTCTCTTGAATATGGTAAATTACGCGAAGTCCAAGCATCATATCTAGACCTGGGTAGACGTACTAGTTATTTAACTAATCCATTAAAGCACTTATGAACCAATTATGTTTAAAGATATGCAGATTTTTGTCTGTTTATCAACTTTAGAGCCCAAATTATAATGATACACGCCTAATTGTTATCCCCGTCTATTAAGATGCAATGTGAACAGTCTTCAATGTCTCTCATATGAACAGATTTAATGGGTAGATTAGCTTGATTTTAAAACGAAGCATTATCTGTGAACAAAGCATTTCTTTAAAACCATGAAAGTTCCCGGAGAGAACAAAGTTTTGAACTTATATTTGCTTTAGTGGTGCGTGCAAAGCATCACTCAGCTATTAGGGTGGCATCGTTGTTGGGATCGTGAGAGATTTACGAAACAAGAAGAGCATAGCGCATATATAAGGGACCCCTTGGAATCCATGAAAAACATATGGCCCGTAGCCAGGAGCACTTCTAGTTCTCAGTGCCATCGCTTTCGGCGTGTCTATTTTTCATTTCGTCTGAGTTTGCATACTAAGTTAAATTAGCGACCCCAAGCCGTTTTGTTCAGGAAATAACTCTCGTTCAAATATTTTGGCTCATTGTATATTAAAGATCTTTAATACTTATACGTTCAATACTAACTTGTTTTCAATTATTCGTTCAACACTAAGCTTCATTTAGCAGTGTTTTTCCACTAGTTTCGATTTCTTCTCTCGATGTAATTGCATCTAGCCCTAAGACCCCCTGTTAACATATATTCCTTGTCCTTTCAAAATTGGGACCTTCTTCGATTAAGTATTTCATTGGATCGGCCACATTAGAGCGCACATAAAAAGTCGCCTCACGAACTCTTTTATTACAGCTACAATTGTCTACTTAGCACAGTCAGCGTCAGTGTCATGCGTTATTTGTATATGATATTTCAAAGAACACCTAGGAATGTAGATACCTTGCAGCGTTTCTAAGGCCTCGTTACGGTAAGAAGCTACATTTCGATACATCTCCATATCTAGGCAGATAGTCCTAGTCTATAACATAAAAAAATAAAAGCCAAGATAAAAAATTAAAGTTTAACTATTAAAGTTTAACTTTCACAGAAAGGAATCCTCATAAGTGATGGCGAATCAAATTTTTCTCAGAACATGTTATCCCAGAAACAAAAATAAGTAAAGATGGTATGCTCTAGCCGCTTCTTATAGCACCAGGCTTTTGCTTTACATAATATGCAAATTAGCGGGATGCTTACATAGTTCAATACGCTAAATAGGTTAGCTTTTTTCGCTATAGTAATAGGCATACCGAAGTTGGTCATGGAAGGCACAACCAGGACGATAACAGGCAAATGCACCATGGGTGGCAAAGGACGCAAAACGTACTCTACACTGGTAAATTGCTTGATTCCGAAAGCCGAAGAAGCCATTGATGCAACAGAAGCATGCCGGAGTTTTCGAAGCAGCCATTTCTAAGCCAAAGAAGGATAGAATTCTCCTCGGCTGCTGGTGTGTATGCTACAAAAAAGATATTAAAATTAGCTCAACGTTATTGTAAGCTCCTTTCTTGGCGAATCTTTTGGCTTAAGATCCATGGTTTTGTTTTATTTTCTAGTGTTAACTGGTTTTGTTCTATGTACAGTTATACTATTGGCCAACCTTACTATATCACATTGCATTAATTTTCATAACGAAACCGTTAATTATAAACTAAATACGTTGAATAGTCAAGTTTATGACGGTCGACAATACATTTAACTCACTGTACTTACTTAATGTAATAATTCACCGCTGTTTTATTAGGTATGCGAGCGAGTATCACGAATGCGTTTGCAAAGCATAATAGGTTTGTTGAGAATGCTGAGGTATTTGCTAAAAAGATTGTCGACAACTACGCTGATCACCTTATGGACTCCATCTGCGTTAATTAATATCCCCAAAGCTTTAAATGCAAATCTTTACCGACGAAGTAAAGCCCGTCACAAAACGACCTATCGTTCGGTTGCACCATCCAAGCATAATAGTAGAGCAACACACGAACCATGCGGTGCTCCCGGTCAAGCTCGTTTAGTCTATTCAGCCCGTATAACTCACCTGAAAAAATGCCCTAGCAAAGTAACGTTTAAAAACATCTTATTTTCAGTGTCGTGAGTTGCAATGTGCGTTCAGTTTAACTTGGCCTATCTAAACAATGCCTCTTATATATTTATTCGCGTACATAAAATAATTGTTAAAAGTTTGTAAATGATAAACTGTATATGAAAAATCTCAGGAAAGAAGTCGTTTTGAATTAATATATGTTGATCATTATGATGCTTTTTGAGTTGTCAATGTTTACGAAATTTTGCTCGTTCAGCTAAGGATCCGGAGCAAAGGAGATAGTCCATGAAAAGAACGTACACTTTTTGTACGTTCTGACTGACCTCTGTTGTATGCTATCAATACCGACATTGGTGACTAAAACATCAAATATTAGGGCTTTCTAGTCACAAAAAGACGGAATATCAATTAAAACTTGGGCGCTAATGATGCAGGGCCAGAGGACACGACTAGATCAAATGGCTCGGTGGCAAACGTCTAGTACTTTTACCAACCAGTTTTAAGGATATTAAAGGAGCAAGCATTTACAAAATAATCCGAGAAAACTTACCACACGCCTAGTTTGCGGATGCAAGATTCAAATTGACTTTGGAAAAACGCCTGCCGTGAGTGAGAATTCTTGACTCAAATAATTTTCATTCATTGATTTGGGGCTGGAAAACGGGACAGTGAGATGAAATACGCCAAACGCACGGGCTGACGGCTTACCCACGAAAACGACAACCTTTTATCATTAGGCGTTGAGCAGTGACGGAATGATACTGTCATGTGTTTTTACGTAATCTAGCTAGGTGTGATTGACGGGAATGGTGGCAGCCTTATCTTATGTCTACAAATACTTTTAAAAGAAAATCTACTAATACTTTTAAAACACCGTATATCCAAAACATTGTATATACCTATTTTTTTAAGGGTTCAATTTTACTGAGGACCACGTAGTATTCGGTTGTTTTTAAATCATATTTGAGGGATGAATTGCAAAACTGGGCATTTAGAACGCATATATGCACTTAATATGTATATTAATAATATGTTTTGAGCGTCCCTTACATGGGAAAAACAATGAAAAAATTTAAGCCAACAATACAAGCCCGATACAATTGATCGTGTGCAACGTACTTAACTTGGTATTACTTCTTTCAAGATTCATTGTTTAGCGATGACCTGAAATTCTAAAATTTGTGCTACTGCCCACTACATACACCCAAAAAACAGAGGTTACTTAGGGTGTGGCAAAACCTATATATAACAAATTATTACATGGGTGTTAAATTCATATACATATAAATGATCTTGGAACCTTAAGGGGCTATTCCAATAGTTATCTATGTGATACAGTCATTCGGGCCTACATATCATCACTTTAAGCTTTGCTCTTTGCTTAACTAAAATTTGATCTACCCATTGAATTCATAAAGTCGTCCTAAGTCAGTTCAATCCAACTAAAGAAACATGAACTTATAGACAAATGGACTAATTCAACGATTCCGCTAGCGTTCATTGTTAGTTTCGAAATATTAAGAGCCGCGCTGCCAAAAGCGCATTTTAAAATTTAAATTGTTCTCGTCCAGTTGGATTTTCCGTGACTGCAATGACACAGATACTCATGCAGATCAATGGATCTTGCTGGATTCAAGCAACGGTGAGTAGGCATGTGTTTCTTGCAAATAGGTCCCGAGCCTGTCAAACGCTCTTCGACCAATTCATATATCCATGAATGCGTTTGAACTATCAGAAATAACAGTCGGTCAGAAGTCACTGGACCCCTGGGTGCATGGAACCCGAGCGCATATCAGGTTCAGACGAAACAAACCGGGTTCCCGAGCGGCGAGGTAGACACGGTGATCCCCCGTGGAGTCTATTCTCGCCCCTTTCCAAACGCCATAAATGCAGCCACTTCTCTCAAAAGACTTTCAGAATTTTTGTTATTAATAATCTCCACGCAACGCGCAGGTACCACATTGTATACAACAAAATCGACATCACTATACCAACGTTGAATACTTGACAAGTTCCTTCCCACTTGTTTAGATTCTCAAACTTGAAAGTTTGACTAAATTGAGCTTCAAAATTAGGCTGTTTCGGGACTTTGAAAACTCGTTCAGCCAGACTGACTTGTCGAAGTTAACGAATCAGGCCATGGAGGTCTCAATTAATCCCGCAATACTTACGGTGATGTTGTGCGCTTTATTAAGTCAAAGCGCTCCAGAAGTGCGCGATGATTCCCATGTACAGGAAAGTTCATCGAAAGGTGAGAATATGGCTTTACAAAAATAATTAAATTAGATTTTGTCAAATACTATAATAATTTTAGCTTTACGCGTACTCAAATTGTAGGTTTGTGTATTCATGTCATAATGTTCAGTGTACGTATTCACTATTTTTATGACGAATTAAAAACATCTTTATCTTTAAAGGAGAACGCTTGTATTGGTCATATGATCTGTACGTAAGCATAAGTGTTAATCGGTCAATATTATCACATTATAAAAACGATCATAAACGATTTATATTAGATATGGCATGTTAAAAACAACTAGTGATATTAACATATACTGTTATTGACGTTGAAGTACAGTCATCTATGCAGCATTCGGGTATATATTATTTACTCTGTCATTTTTTGCAGTCTCAAAGTTTGTCCACTGCACAAACCCTTCATTTTTATTAACGAAAATTTGTAAGGTTTTATTATTTACTTTTACTGTCGCTGCTTGGTTTAACATATTTTTCCGTTATCTCCCCACTTGCCATGTGGCTTTTTGCGGGCATAGTCTTGATAAATCTGGAAGCTGCTTTAGAATACAGATCAACCAAATAATAACTTAGCGGAATTTAACAATTCTGGTAACTTTGCAGATCAAAGCAAAATTTTACAAGTGTTAAGTACCATTGAAAACGATAGTCCATTATGCCTACTGATGCCCTAAAAAATTTACGAAGTTTTGATGATTATGGAAAATTAAAATATCTTTAGAGTATTAACGAAGCATAATAACATATAACTAACACAATTTCAATCAAGATTTAAGATTTAACACAAATTAAATTTAAGAATTTAAGACTCAATTGTACCCGTTTTGTTATTCTCCTCTGTTTCCGTTAACCATCTGTTCGATACAGCTTTCCCAAAGCTCGACGTCGACTTGGCAGAGCGAGCGGCCCTAGAGGCGCGCGTCAACGCCCTCCTACGAGACAAACTTCAGATATTCGGCTGTGTCATGCGAACATCTGACCTCGAAAACGACATTCCTGTACTTGATCCGCTGCGGGTTAAGCCAAAAAACATTACGCCAGCTTTTGGGCTAGATGTCTTCGACGTTCGATTTACAAATATGAAGGTAAATTCACCATCGCAAATTATTTACAGCAGTAAGGCTATTACACTGACTAACATGAGTATTCTTATGTTTTAGTATACTCATTTATCTTTGTTATAAATGCATGTTACGTCAGATATAAGTAGAGAACAAGCACAATCGTCAAAAAATTATCTTTCTTAATCATTGACTTTAAAATAATGTTTCGCTCGGCAATCAAGCATACATCCTTAGCTAAGCGTACAAATGCGTCTTAAAATCAATGTTTGTTTTAAATGTTTATAAAAAAACAGCCGGAATAGAGAGTTTTCGTTTATGTTTTGTATTGTAGCGCTGATGTAATCTGGCGTTGTTTGACATGTATGCGACCTCACATTTTCTTAAGCGTAACATTAATTTTTTCAGCCGTTCATCTCAACTTCTTTCAATTTCATGGTATAATTAGCGTACATTTTCCTTTTCAAAAAACCCCATAGGAAAAAGCCTGCTGGCATAAAGTCGCAAGACTCTGCAGGCCTGCGAACATATCGGTTATACGGGATTACTCGTACAGGAGAATTTTTTCTACAATAGCGCAACTGCCTTATTGACTGTGTAAGGTGCAGCACCCTCTTGGTATCCAGTCCAGTATCGATATTCAGTCTGGGACCAGTTTTACTCCACAGAAAACGTAACTACGTCAGCTTCACAATTCAATTACAGAGTATACGGGTACATTTTTAAAGTTACAAAAACACATAAATTTTTTTGAGAATATTCATACAGTATATTCCAAGTATGTTCCTCAATTTTCTGTGACGTTGGTAAATCACGTTCTATATTGAATTTACCGACAGCGATCAGACAACAAATGAGTGAATGACGTCTAGATAAGTTGTTTAGACGCCCTCCCCCAAAATGTTCTTCCGGATGTCATCTGGGCCCGCGACAATGCTACACGATGAACACTTTATATTTATACGGAACACGTTATATTTTACAATTTCGTTTTATTGGTTGTCAAAAAAAGCTGAAAAATTTGAACCACAATTTTTTATAATATTTAAAAACTATCAATGGCGTTCGACCATGCTCTACAAGGAAAGTTCTACTATTTCATTTTCCCTCTTGTCGACGTTATAAAAGTACGTATGCTCGATCATCATGAGCAGCCGGGCAAGTTGAGTCACCTCCTAAATTACCACTTAAAAAAATGGACAAATGCTTTTTTCCTATTTATTATGTTCTTTGTTATCCTTGATCCAGTTTGAGGGCCTTTCGGATTTCATGTTGAATCAAGTGTCGTCCGACTTCCGGGATTTTCGTGTAAAGATCTCAATTCTCGCTCCACGTGTCGCCACAACCCTAAACTACAACGTAAGATATACTGTGGAATTATTATAATATTAATTTTCAGTTTACTAGCTAACTAATATATATATATATATATATATACGTGCGTGCATGTATCTATAGTACATGTGTTCAACTGCTGTCATTGTTTGTCATTATGTCTAGGTCACAGGAAGCTTGTACGACCTCTTTAGAGTCTACGGCGAGGGCGAGGCTCGTATCGAATACACGGACGTGTTTATGCGAACGGTTCTCTATCTCGATATCGTTGACAATAAACTTCAACTAGCGTTCGCGGATCAACCTTACGTGGACTTCTCATCTGCTCAAGTTAAAGTAAAACTAAATATAGCATAACTAAATATAGCTATTAAGCCCAAAAAACTTAACACAAACTTTCGGAATCTACTACACTAAATAAATGAATTCGATAAACTTCGCGCCCAATTTAATTTAGTTGGGTGCCAGTATCTGCAACAATTAGTTCATGGAATAAAGAACACTCACACCTCAAATTAAATTAACATAATGTGTTTGACAAAGTTTCCGTTGAAGTATTATTCCCATAGATCGGCTTATTCACAAATGGCATCTTTTAATGCTGTCCACTATGTTTTCCCCTAATCAGAGTCTTAGACTTCTAATCTAAATACACGATACGAAACTCTAGTACACATTATACAATTTTTTTACATAGTTTAAAGCTGATGTTAATATTTTTTATTTAGAAGTTAAAAATGAACCGTATTATATTTGAGACTCACGGGATTTACGCAAAACAACATTGAGCCTGGTCAATTAGAATAGCTAAGTTTGTATACGCATGGGGACGCAATTCCACTATTAAAAATTTAGTGTTACGCTACAATCTTCTTTCGGCAGTCAATAGTGCAGTGCTCCCTTATGCCAAACTTTCTGACACAATGCCTTTAATAATGAATTCGCAAAGCCGACAGTTTTATCGTCCATTTCAATAGAAGGGTCATGTTAGTTTTTAATAATATGAGGACTTAACCATTCAAAGAGTATGGCCTTGAACACTTACAGTGATGTTGTTTTCGATCCACCAGGTGAACGGCCGCGAAGGCCCTAGTTCCAATCGGCGCTTCAATGAATTGTCACACCAAGTAGCTCCCATCGTGTTCTGGGTATTTGCGGAAGAAGTTGCATCCGCACTGGAGCCACATTTACAATTCTACCTAAATGGACAGTTAGCCCGTGTCCCCCTACCAGGGTTAGCCTACGTACTTCGAGATCAAGTTCAGCTCCCTAAGGTGCGGGTACCAAAACCGGTACCTTACAACTACATGTCGTCAATGTATTTTTATCCGCTCAGACTTTATTGAAAGGGAAGATATATAAATCTATTTATTTCAATACAAATTAAAACAAAACTCCACTTGTCCATAACTAATATGTATTAAAGTATCGTAAACCAAATTTCTAATTATGAATTCAGTTACGAGTCTAGTTCTTTAAGTACTTTATAAACAACATGCTCCTCTATTTGCACTTCCATTCTTAATCTTGGATAACGAATCCCCGCCTACATATACTGCCAATGCACCAGCACGTCTTTGCCTCGAGCCTACTTCAACCAAGGTCGTCTCTTCTTTTGCTGTGTGTATTCTGATGAATCTGGTGCTCGCTAACGCTACATTACTAGTATCACCCACAGAAACATTTTTACTTACTAAACGAGACAAGTTTACTTTCACAAAAACCAGCACAACAAAGTGGCTGATAACTATACAATTTTTTGCAGATTGTGTTTTTGCGTTCCCTGCAACACAGATTGGCCGATTGTGAGGCAATCTCAAAAATTGTAATCCCTGTGATATATTAGACTTTGATTCGACTTCTTTATAGATTCTTCAGCTTTAAGCTTGTTAAGCGTGAACTTGACAAACTTATGGAGGCACCTAGGCCTGATAAATTCTAATACGCCTACACCTTGTCTCCACATAACAATAACGGCACGTTTGCAATGATTCCACGGTTCAGTGCAAAGCAATTCAGTTCCGCTTTTAACGAATGGTAGTAAGCATAAAATACTTATCAATTTTAACTGCTTAACTAATCTGCTAAAACCAAGATCATTCGTTTTACAATTGCATAAAATG
>MNPL01013948.1:11561-36895 GCA_002081605.1 Tropilaelaps mercedesae | reverse complement strand
GAATATAAATGGTGTTACTACACGCTAAGCTACCATATATATTTTGACCTGCCTCATCCTCGTCGGCCAGTTGCAAAAACTGATCTCAATTTCTGGCGTCCGTCAACTGCTGGTGTATTTCGTATCTTGCAGAATGAAGACTTTCAAATCACTGTTTTTTGCATATTTGACCGATCAAAATTTGTATATACTTATATACTTACAAAGGGGTAACACTCCAAAAAAAGCGTCGCATACACAAATGAAACTTTTTTATTCCAGTTTTGTTACTTATAAACTGTCTACAGTCGCAAAGATGCCCCCGAACGTGATTCTTCTACACATCCTCTTTATACTTACGATTACGGCTGTAGCAATTCAGACAACATCGACCACCACAACGGGAATGCGTAGAAGAGGTGGAAATCAGCGACATTCAAAGCGAATACGGATTAACCAGGTCTCGGAATTCTTAACATCCTCACCTTCTTTATAACATACTTTTGGCTAATGTACCCGCTGTTCATGAAAAAATTTGCAAGCCACTAAGCTTTGGCACGCATGAGCTACAAAAGAAGCCAAAAAACACTGAGAACGAACAAAGACAAAGGCGGTGCAGTCGACGGAGACAGTCTTAGGATAAATTGTGGTATTGGTGACATGATAGTGAAGTTTGCTCAAAAAACTTAGGGATGGAATCCAATGCGCTCACGCTATAGTATTATGCTTAGTGATAACGCAAATCGGAGGTAAAGGTGCTGTAAACCCTTTGATATATTTGGATTTGGAACTGCCCAACCATGCGTTGGAGAGCGAAACAACAAAGTTATGTTTGCTTATTTGTTGAACACTACATAGGAATAGCACCACATATTGTCTATTTTATCTTAAAATTTTCGAGCGTATGTCATTTTCGCAACTTTCTTCTAAATGAATAGTATATACTATATGTTAAAGTTGGCTTCGCGACAAAATCGACTCAACGCCCGCGCATATGTTCTAATTTCAAAAAATGCGTCCATCCAATTCGCGGTAGTTCCAACAAAAACAGCGAATGACAATAATAATAATATAATATTATTGTTCAATAACACCGGCAACAACTGCCTCGAATGTAAGAAAAATAACCACGGAAATAAGGCATCAACACAAGCTACAGAAGCAAGCACAGTAACAATGTCGCAGCGAATATAGCAACAATAAAAGCACCAGAATAGTGTACAGAGGTTAGAACAAGTGACAAGCATTTTAAATTAAAGATCGTGTGATGTAACAGCTACGGCAGTAATAGTAACGTCCACAAAAGTAACGTTTCGACCTTTCTGCAGCAACATTCGGAATGAAGTTAATGTAACAAGTTCCTCGTATTCGTCCCTCTACGACTAATAAGGAAGAAGAACTTCAAACTCTCGTAGGACTGAATCAGGCAAAATTGTGGTTCAGATAAGAATGCGAATATAATCATTTGCAGTGACACTAGTAATAATAATAGCTAGAGTGCAAACATACCGAGCCTCAACGTCAAAAAACAGCGACAATGATATGCTAACAATAGAAGCGAAAACGGAACTCCGCTGGCGAAGCTGCCACATACTACCGTACTGTTAAACAGCCCTGGGACATTTTTTCATGTGCGCATACAATTATTCGAGTGGTTCCCGCTCGCCTGGCTGTGGAAGCCAGCTAAAGAGTTCGGCCGGGAGGCGGACTGTAAAGCTGTTTTGGGTTTCTTTGGTGCTTTAGCGGGAAGTCATTTCATTGATTCGCCCCTTCAATACAGTTGCAGCAGTGCGTTTGCTGTGAAATACTATAAAAATATTATACGCTCAGCTGAGTGCTGTTATCCTCTTATTGCAAGAGATTGACCTGGCGGCGGCTACAGGATTCTGCTCAACTATGAGCCGTCTTCGTCTCGTATTGTGGCCTCTCTTACTGTAATATGCTATTTATTACAGAGCATGCAAGAGTCTGATTCCAGGGTTGAATAGACGCATTTTCTAAATTTTTATCGACGTTTATCTTTTATGTAGCCGTCCTGCTAAACAAAACCTGACCGTAACATCATAATGACCGTTTGAGTAGTTAATTTCCAATCAGTGTCGCTATTCAAAGGGAATTCTCAAGACAAATCCTCTCATTTCACTAAACGAAGATAAAATTCAAGACTTTATTCAATTGACTGTATGACAGTCCGTTGAAAATTCGTATAAATGCGTCATTTACATTTCGTTCATTCTTTGGAAGTGTTTGAGCTTCTGAAAACCATACATGTCTAAATACCTATCACATCCATGTGGAGGTGCATAATCATACGAGGAGCCAGCCAGAAAAAATTAGATTTGAAAAAATTTGAAATTATACATAACGTAAGCAAAGCAGGCATACATCAACGATACATCTTCTCCACCCGATACAGATCGTTGAGCAAGAACAATGGTGGATTTTAAACGACACCGCTATCCATACTGCGTGGTGTGGACGTCCATACCTGGTATTACGTAAGTTGATAATTATCTTTAATATTAATGAAAACCGCTAATTAGGGGATCAACATTTTTTCCAGACTGAAATGCTGGAAAATATAAACCAGCGGAAAACGCCTGATATCTTGCGTTGTAGAACAACGGATGCATTTTTTCAAGACCTAATATACGTAACGTTTATTTGGCGTGTCAATTATAGTTCGTTGCATTGTTTAGTTGTAGTGTCCTATAGAGAACACCAAGGACAGAAAAAATTTAAAATAATATCTGAGCAAGCATTATAAGCTTCCATTTAGCTTTTCGTTTTGTTGAGAACGGATCATGGAATATGGAAATTACTACTATGTCCTTATACGGATCCGCCACATATTAAGCATAGTGGGCCGACAACAAAGATTAGGATTTATTTTACAAGATTGGAAGATATCGTATGCACAAAACTATACTTTGATGGAATTTGATGTTTTACAATCGTTTTGTATAAGTATTATGAAAATGTTTTTATCCTGGGTGCCTTTCAACAAAAAAAACAAGCATCAGGACCAAATGTTTCGTTTACTGGGCTAAATAAGCGATCAGCAATTTCTTTTAACAAAAGGTGTTGCTATACTTGGTAACTATCGCTTGGTAATTACTTGCTACTTGCCTGGCACTGGCTGCGTGAATTTATTCATAATCGAATGCCTCCCTGTTCATAAATAATTGTGCAGACGCAGCCGACATGTCAAGATATTTCGATAAAAAAATAATATTTCGCTTTAAGAAAATCGTTGTTGGGCGATAATTTAGCTTGAACAATAGCAATATTTTATTAATATTTTCTATTTTTTATTTGCCATTATAGCGAAAATTTAGCTTACTTAATTCAAATTATTGTCCGATATACATCTAACGTTAATCGCAAAGCAGCGCATTTAATACTGAGCAAATATGTTAACGATACTCGATATAGTTCATCGACGAATCGCAGAAGTCGCAAAACACTTTGATGTTTATCGATAGGATTTCATTTATAAAAATGCGTGGATTGTTTGGGCTTTAGACTTTTTGTTTGTTTCAGTTTCAGTATCAGCTAGGTCAACATGATTACTGACGCTCGTTGTAGGGTTAATTGGGAACATGCACAGCCACCACGCGGCTGTATTGAACCTTCGGGGACGGATCACGACCTGAGACATATGTCACCTTCCAATCACCATCCACGATTCGGAATATGCAAACCTATACGAATATATATATATATGTATATATAGAGAGAGATATGTATACATATATGAAAGTTGTGTACAAATTAGCTTTAAACATTTATAGTTATTGATTCAATTTGAATCAGTTTGAAAATTTGAAGGTATTGCCTTCTTACTTTGCTACTGAGCGCTTATTATTATTAACTTAACGTCCCTTACTTTACACACTTTTTAATCTTTTCAACTTGTTGACTAAACTGAAAGTTCAAGCATCTGACGTCGGAGTGCTCAAGCGCGGGTTTTTGTAAACCGCATATTATTTAAAAGTTTTCATCGTCCTAGTGGTTTTACAATTACTGAACATTTTTATAAAAATTCAAAAATCTGCAAAAACGAAGTCTCAATTCATTTGCCATAAGACTCCTACCTACTTTGAAAATATCTCCTATAATCTAATTATCTTCCTCCTATATGGATACGAATATATATATATATATAGCTGTAGGTTTTTAACTATTCGATGGACTTTTTCAAAGTCCGTAAATAGTCTTTCAAATGCCACTTTGATGTCTGCTTACATTTTAGAGACTGAGGGAGGTCAAAAAATATGTGACGGAACTGGGTTTACTCGATAAATGATCTTTTATTATAATTTATGAACACACTTAAACAGAACAGTTTTAAGTTGTACAAAACTAAGGAAACGATAATGAAACACGATTAGGTTTCTTATTTCCTGTGCACTTAGTTGTGCTACTACAAACAAAAGGTGAAACTACAAACAAAATGTGATACTACAAACAAAAGGCCTGAACGAATTGTATCCATGGCCTTATTCTACTTTTTAGGGGCTCAATAAAATTTGTAGGGAAATATTAATTATAAGATGTTTCCAGTATTGTTATTTTCGAAGCAAAATATAGCAATTCTACGTTATTGTACAAACTTGTAATGCCTGCTCAAATAATGAGCGTAGTTTCTATTACCGTTCGAGCAAGTTGGTAACGCTACCGTATGCATGTCTAGGTAGAGCAGAAACCTTTTTTACAGGACTTAACGCAATATAATTAAAATTAGGTACGATAGGACAATAGAAAGAGAGGAATAGAATAAGACAAATTTCTTATAAATTGTTTTCTGTTCTAATTCTGTGCTAAATATTAAGCGTGTTGATAAGATCGTCTTATATGACCGCAATTGATGCTACAAGAGAGGTTGTAACACAAGTTGCTTTTCGGGTGCAAGGAAATATTTACACCTATAATTCCGTTAGTCCAAACCGTTTGCTCTTATTGATGCATGCGGTGCGCGACATGCTCTATTTCCTAAATTAAATATCAGTTCTACGGCCCTTTCCCTCTTAATTGTTCGTAGCTTGTGAAATCCTAGAGGAGAAGCAAAGCTAAAATAACATAATACGGCATACTTATCTTAGGCTTTGATGTATTATTGTGCCTGTAACAATAATACACGTTTATTTTCGTTTATTTTATGCATTACTAATAAAAATAATCATGTTGTACACGACAATAAATTGCTATATGCATATACACACACGCATCAGGTACCATATGGTTAGTAATTGGTAGGGTTTTCTATTTCGATATTCGATGAAAATAAATCGCAGAGAAAATGTTGAGGAGGAAGAATTTAGGTCTTTCCTTACTGCTACCAATTATTCACTTCATAACCCGTCCAAATACATGACGGTGTTAGATAAACCCGTCTTTGGTGGTAGCTGAATGTTACGACACCCCGATAAGCTGTCCGTGGTACTCCTGATTTAATATCTTCGCTTAATCCAAGAGTCTTCGCAATCTGTTTAAACGATTTGCTATCCTTGTAGCGCAGCCGTACTGGTTCCTTTATATGTAAGCGAATAGTTCCTGATATGAGTGAAGACAGTTTTACTGCTGGAGTAGAGTACACCTTATTGGAAAGGTTAGGGGAACGATAAAAATGAATGTTAACGCAGTTTAACGCTGAAGTACAAATATTTCGAAGTGGCTCAGTAGGATACAATTTGTGACAGAGGAAAATATCCACGAAAAAATGTTTCTATTAAGAAAACAATTGTAGTAGTGGGTCAGTAGTGAAAATCATAGTTGTATACACAATAGTTGTTACACATGAGCCTGGAAAATTATGTTAAGATTCAGCGGCATTATTTTGGTCCTCAGCTATATTTAACCCTATAGTAAAAGTAGTTCTTAAATACAAAAATTAATGTACCTAATTGAGGTTAAATTTTAGAATGGACATACCCTATAACCCATCTAACCTCTTGCTTACCATCTTTAGCAAAAGACAACTTGATTTTATTTATCAACTTCTAAGCCAGGTTGAGCGGCTTGACTTTTTATGTAAGGCCCAAGGTTTGATCCTTGTTTATAATTTTTCATGAACCTACATCTCACAAGCTTCAAGTATTTATTTTTAGACACGTCTTTCTATCACAGAAAATACCTGACGTCAACTCATCACTACCTCTAGTTTGAAAAACTAGCATATAGTTTTTAAAATGCGTTTAAGCCTTTCACTAAATTTTTTTTATACATTGTGTCAAGAACGTGTTGGGTACCTTGGTTCATCACTTTCCATACCTGCCCACAACTCCGAATTTGAGCCTCTGTTTAAAAAATAGTGCCACACTTTGTTGTAAAAATGTGCGCCTAAGACAGATTGAATTAAAAAGCGAATGGTTGAGAACGCTTATAGTATTCGTAATTGGAATACCTGTTTGACAAATTCAAGGTCGTAGTTTTCTTTGATTAGGTAGCTGAGATCAACATTTGAAAAATTTATGGGTTTTCTGTTGAGATGAATTCGTTGAGGGTGACCCCCGTGGGTTTGACTGTTGCTCGCCTTATCTGGTCCGAACTTGCTTGCTCGTGATATCTGCAATGTAAGTGAACAAATGACGAGTATCCATCATCAGTGCTATTTTCATTAGTGTCATAAATGTATCAGGGTTAGATCAAACCAACATTTGTGCACGACTTATTACAAACTGGAATTAAATAAAAGATGAAGGTACGTTAAAAAAATTACTTCGGTTCATCGAGCCGTTTAATACATTTTTTGTAAAACTCACATACCCTTTTCCTAAATGCAAATATTAATTTTCCATCTATATTACGAGTTCAACATAATTATCGACCATATTCACCATTAGCTACATTGTTCAGTCCAAACCTTTGTGATCAGTTAAAATATCAGTGCAGTCGGGGCATATCACATAGCGTGATATATTAATCAGCTACGGGGATGTAGGTTCTTTTTACTCGAGGTGTTTTATATGAAGAAATTTGAGGCTTTGTTCTTCTTTACTTCTTTGGTTACAAAGAACAACCCGACCATAATAGCATGTTGTGCCTCAATAAATGATCATTTCAATGCTGAATTCAATGCATTCATAAAAACGAAACCACACTTTACTAAAGAGATCCTTATGATACATAAATGAGTTTTCATCAAATAGCGGCGTTTTTGTTCGTTGTTGAAAAACAATGTACGCTTAAATATCGAAACAAATTTCTTCAAAACTTCTAGCATTAAAAAACTTAGTAAAGTTTGCTACTGCGCAAAATTTATGGAGAAATATTCAGTATCATGAGAGAAAGGAAACGATATAAAGTAGAGCATCTTGCAGTCGTTGAGACAGAGCAACTATCGAAAGTAAAAAATTAAGGAATAAAACAAGAATGCAGACTGCTATCACGACCCAACATTTTTAAATTTGATAAAATAGAGTGCGGATAGCCTTATTCCGGTGATTGTAGCATGAGATTTTTCACCAACCTCTGGCCGGATGCATGAGCGATTTTTCAATTGAGCTGGTTTACGCATCCAGTCCTTCCAGGTAACATCAGGCCACTCCCTCATGAGATCCTGCATCCATAGACTTCGTGTTAGCATCCAGCTGACACCGGAAAAGAAATCTGTGCGATGCAGCAACGTAGCTCTGTGCTTTTCAATCAGGTTCGCCTATTTTGTGAATAAATAGAATGGTCGTTAAGGACATCAGAAGTCAACACTTATTCGATAACTATACGGAAATAGTGTTAAGATTTGCCCGGGATGACTGACGCGTATTTAGTACTTCGCGGTTTTGTACAATTAGATTGTTCACTTTGACAATTACAAAGCTCAGCGAAACTAACCTTTCCGTTGTCATTCCATGCCGATACGCAATACAGCGTCTTGTCTGCCTCGAGAATTGACAATAACGACTTGAAGTAAGAGAAAAAATCGGGGGAAATCTGAACAGTCAATTGAAATATTTTTAGTCAAATTGTAGGCTCGTTACCTCAAATCCTTTTCTACAAATTTAAACAAAAATTTCAATATAGTTTTGTTAAATTTTACATTACTCTATCATAATTAATTTTTTTCTGTGTTTGATGAATTCAACTTCTGAAATTTCATTCTATTTTCTTAATGTTTGGATTGCTACAGTCGTATCTAATCAGTATTAATACGATATGTTAGGGAGTTCGTGATTTAAAATATAAAACCTGCTGATTATTTGATAAAGTTTTTTGTTATAGTATCTTTCAAGCTGAGATATAGTTATTCACAAGCACTAATTTTCTTACCGCGCCTTTAATTCTTTTTAGGTAAAAAAATACTATAAAAAAGAACTTTACTATTCAACCATATCATATGTACTATAGTTCCTACCTCCAGGTCATCCTCAAGAACTATCACCGCCTTGTACCGAATATATAGGAACGTAATATTTAGCGCCCACCCATAGTAGTCAGTAATTCGGTAGTCAATGGCGAACCTTGATCTGCCAAGTTTCTGATTTCGTCGAGTTTCTATCGGATATTCGATCACCATTACCTAATATAATCAATATAACGGACTCTATAGATTTTGTCCAAGAATATGTTTCTATCCGATTAATTGCAAATCTACTTAATCTAATTCATACACAAGTTACTAAGTGGTTGCAGTTGTAAAAGGCCAACGACACTCATTAATCCAAGCTAACTCCAAAGAAACTTTTGCTCTAAAAAACTAAAATCTTAGAGTTAATGTGCTATCATTTTTTATGTAGTTTATACAGAACAATAAGTATAGTACCATTATTGATTTATTTGCCATTCTCTAGATGTACAGTATGAACAGGGAGGTTTCGAACGAGAGGGAGCAGGGATAGAAATCAAGGACTTGCTACGGGCCAGGAAAATTTGTAAATATCAGAGGGAAACGTATATCAGAAGGAAACACTTGCCCGCAAGTTCTAAAAAAATCAGATTTCAGACCGGAAGTTCCTGAACGAATGCACTATTATATTAGAAAGAAGTATATATTAGAAAAATGTGAAGTCATGAGAAATTTCACCATTACGAAAACCAACGCAAAATATTCCTAGGAGTAAAACGAGCTCCTACATGTTCGAATTTCAACGCAGCTTGAAGGTCTAAAGCTTGAAGGTCAGAATCAAGAAACACATTTTATGCGAAATTTTGGCATATTTGGGATAGTGTTGTGCACTTTAAAACAGTATTAGTGTACGAAGGCTTAATATGGGCGCTACACTAGTTTATAAAACTAGTGTAGCGCGCAGCATACCTGAGTTCCATAAGACCGAATCACATCGAGAGTAGCTGTGTCATTGCAGTCGGTCGCTACAATTATAGGGAACTCTTCTAACGAGGGCCTAAGTGCTAAGAGCTGATCAAGCGGGCGGTGGACCGTAGTAAGATCGCAACGGGTTAAAACCAAAACGGCTGCAACGTGGTCGTTCTTCCAAGGTGGTGGTAGGAGAAGTTGGCCAACATCAGCGAAATCGACCTTGTTTGCACTAACTTTATTTCCTGTCATTTCACGGAAATACCTGTAGACAGGCGTTATTTTTATTCAGTCTCGTTACTAAAGATGTTTGTTTTTTTAAATATATTTTATGGCGAATATAAAATGACTGCAATAGAGTGCGACTTGTTGATCCGCATCCTGATAAACGTATTTTTGCTAATTTGCACTGGTGAAGGTACCATAAAATGTAAGAGAACTCGCATGCTAGTGACATATTGAAGGGGGACAAGACGAAACGCGAACATTTGAAATTGTTCTGTTCGCGTGTCAGGCAGAATTATACGCCAATCCATTAGGAATATATCGATTGCATCGGATTTATCGTTTTTCTCCCTGTACCCTGTACTGAAGGTAACACGTCGGGAATTACTGTAACAAAACGTGATTGCAACTTCTTGCATTTTCTGTGTTGTAACCGCTTTCACAGATTCATCTAGAGGTTTGCTTTCGTAATTGCACATTCAAGTCAAAACAGGTAAAGTCGTAAAAATAAACATTAAGGTTGTCTTGTTTCAAATGAATGACTCAATAAATAGAGCTTCATGGTGCAAATAATTTGCGAATTTCGTTGTTAAGTCCTTGTATTAGACTTTGGAAGATTATAGCCAACTGCACTCCGCTAGGTTAGAAGTCCCAGAATTCGAGAGATTTACTCAAAATTCTTCCAGATTCTCCCTAGAGACTTATGCATCTTTATGGTCTCCTTATTCTAAAACTAGCACTTAGACTCATGAGAGAATGCTATCTAAGTTTTAACTCAGTATTGCAATTTGTTCCATATTCCGTAAAGCAGCGTTACGCTAACACTAATACATGACTCACAAAAACAAGCTGCTTTAAAATGTAAAAATCCTGTTTTTATGGTACCTCTCACATTATAAGGGACATTTTTTAAAACAGCATTCATTAACTCAACTGCAGAGTACAAATATTACTTTTCTGGCATATAAAAAATAAACAGACCTGTTGATATCTGAATTATAAATTTTAATTGAGTTATTTATTAATTTTAATTGAATTATTATGAATTTAATTGCATGACTTATTTGTTATTTACTTACCTGCGATAAGACCCTTTTTGAGTTAAATTATAGGCGATTCCGAGCCAAGTGATGATTGTTATAGCCAATATAGACCGAACTAAACGTTGGTATGTTTGCTCATATTGACCCATCGATGAATTGATGAAACTATTGAACCTGTTAATTGGCAATGGTTTAAGATGACAGTAGCAATGGTTGAAGTGACGTCACAGTAATAAATGGCTTCGTTAAAGACACTTAATTCGATAGAATACAGTGCTAAACCTAGTTTACAGCAGAATGCGCTGTTTTTCAGTACGCGATGTAATACACGTAAAGACTCTGTTAATGATGATCTTTAATATATCAATATATACTCTCAGTCATTTCAATGGAAAATACGTAGAGTGTATTAGTGTATGTCCATATGTGAGACTAATAATTCAATCCCATCCTTGTTCCTTTAGAAATCATTAACGTTTATAGAACGTTGCAACCTCTTCATTCCAAGCCCGTAAATGTTTCTGCATTACTTCGAGCACGAATGGCAACTAAATTGTGGAAATTGAAGACAAAATTTGTTTAGTGTTAAGAAAGTAGTATACAAAGTACTGTAGTATAAAGATGTTTCTACCTATGATATAGTATTCATCTGAATGCCACACATAAAAAGAACAAAGAAATTACGAAAAAACATATTAAGGATTTTCTTGTCAAACTACGGGCCTAGAAATGGTGTAGATGCACCAAAAGCGACATTTGTGGTGCACCCAATTCCTCTTCTTACACATTAAGTACAGAATAGAGCAGGCTAAAATGTTTTATAAAGCGACGTGACTTGCAAGTGATAATTAAAAATCCTTGGTTCAGTTTGCCCTTACTATAATACCCCACGATGTTTTTTCACCACTTTCTAGATCGAACCACCACCACCAAAGTTTCTACTATTTGTTGTAGGCAAGCAGAAGCATTTAAGTGCAACAGTGTAAACAAGTTTGAGTAATTATCATGTCTAAAAAAGATTCGTTTATCGGAACGGACATCTTAATTTCAAAATGGATGCATTCTGAGTTGTTCTGTGAGCTGTCGGGCGATTAAATTTAGCTTTTTTCTGTTTTTGTACAACTAATTTTTTTATACTCTTAATCTTCATTGTACTTTTTTTGCATTCCTTAAGCAACTACCGATAATACTGTTCAGCATAATTTTAGCATATAGCCTCAGTTACGCTGAAAGAGGAGATTACGGCTAAGAATCGGAATTATTTTTTCAAAATTTTTTAGTTAGAATGTTGTTAATAAAAATAACAATATTTGACATCATCATCATCATCAAGTGTTATCGAGCCTAGATTTTCAAAATGTGAACATTTACCTTCATGAAAAATAAGTGCGCATAAGCACAAGTAGGGTAAAGGCCGGTAAACGGTGTTAAAAGATCTATTATTTTTTTATTTTATATGGTTTTTTAGGCTGGCTACTGTTTGAGTAATGCATAACTGCTCAAAAAGAGTGCGGCGCGCATAGCCTAGTCGCAAATCTCTCTGACTCAAGAAGCGTGTTTCCATGTGCAAGAAAAGGCCTCTCTGTCTATCTAGGTCAGCAAAGAAGCGTTTGGTTTGCTTTTTAGGCTTGTCGGATACGCAGCTATTCTGGTAGTCCCAGCAATGTGGGTTAGCACCACCTCTATGTCTCAAGGGAACTTTAGACTGAGATGGCATACGGTAGTTATCGTATATACATACAGTACATGGTGGATGGTTAAGGCCGGCGTTATGTTGGGTCCACACGAGGTTGCAGACGATTCCTCTGCAGGTTTTGCTAGGAAGACCAAGACAACTGTGCAACGAAGCTCTAGACAACTTGCAGGTTGTTCGAAGTTGTACGAAGTTTTGTTCGCGCGTTAACACAAGAGGGGCTAAGTTTTGCTTTTAATGTAAACTGTTAACTGTAATGTAATGTAACTGTAGACTGTAATGTAAACTGCCTACCCAAATACAACTAGATGTATAAAAATAACATCACACGGTATGTAGGTAATTACGATCATAAAGGATCTTTATGGCCTCGATTTTACTTTCAGATGGCTGTTCCCCTTTCTGGGTCATGTCGGAATCTGCCTATCGAATGGCGTCATCACCGACTTTTCAGGACCGTTTCGTGTCACTGTAAGCATCGATCAGCTGATAGTCGATGTATAGTAAATCATATCGACGTTTTTTCAAGGTTTGCTGAATATATTTCTTCGAAGTGGATAGTCTAGGGGCGGAATGGTTCTCTATCTCTAATTACTGCTGTCGGATGACCGTTTACGGTGACTATCGTGACGTCAATGGCTAAAAGTTTTAGTGCAAAATCGTAAGTTAAAAATGACTGTTAGGCTTACAATTCCTCGGGGAGCATATTGAGTTTCTATTTCTGAGCTAAATACTGCCGTTGTGGATGCTTTTCTTGAGGATTCAGATCTACACTAATAAGTGGTGGTTATATTAATCTACCTCCACTACTATATGATTAACTCAGTCATTGCTTCGTCATAAACACTTATTTTACTATTGCTTTGATGTGATTTATTTTTAATAGGAGGACGAAATGGGATTTGGGAATCCTCGAAAATATTGGCAATTGGATCCGGCACGTGCTCAGGGTGGACAGGTAAGCTTTGACCAACAAAAATTAATGTTTATCACTATAGAGTATTTGATTATGCAGGTTCCTCGATTTTGTCCTACATTAGTCTATCGGTGCCAAGTGACACATTCAATTTCTAAATGCAGTCCCGGGACGTCCCAGCGGTGGCGTTTCAATCTTCTTTAACAAAGACGTGGGACCCCCTCAGCAGCCATCGGAAATGAAAACGCCTTTGCGCTTCAAGACCAGCGTTTAATAGCACAAGAGCCAAGTTAAGCTCTACTATATAAGCTTACCCGCTTACTTCGATAAGCTTACTTATTTACATTTATGGGGGCCGTCTTACGAAGTAATGCAAAAGCGGTACCTTGGACGTTAAATGTTGGCTGGTGGTTAGCCCTAAAAATATTAAAGATAAGCTTACCCGAGTGATAAAATAATCGACTGGTCTCTTCCATTGGTTATATCAGGTGACTCCAGAACGTTGGCTGTTGGCCGGGGAACCCAGTCGAATTTTTAGCATTCTATGGCCTTATGGAAAACTTTAGTATTGGTAACTTTGTCGTTTACGCAGCTGACCTAAATTACGTATTTTGGTGACAGCCGCTTCGTTTAAGTGGGCATACATCTCTGTGGACGTCGAGATTCAAATTCTGCCAGGAGACTCACCAGCAACGTGGCGTATGCCTCTATCCAGTCAGCTAAATTCTGAGACGATTATAAAAGCACCAGCGTAAGGCGCCAAAATGCCGTCGGCCGCCAGCCCCCTTGCTGCATGTCAGAGAAATACCACACATCACCGAACTGCATATCGCTTACAGAACGGACTGTCGCGCAATAGAGCGCCTAAATACTGTCATTGCGGTTTTTAATGAATGCTCCGTTTGAAGATTTTTGGCAAAACGGCGAGAGCTATGCTACTTGTGATAGTAGCATCCCAAGCACTCGTGGCGGGGTTATATGAGCCGCATCTTCAATCGCTCAAAACAGCTCTCTAACTCTTCAACTTGAAGCAACAGTATTGTTCAGCGTGGAAGTAATACAGCACAATCTGTTATTTCCCGATCTCGAACTGCCCGAAGGCCACTTATTTAACGAGGACCTAGGACTACATGTGTCAAACAAAAACCTTCCTGTCTATATGCTCGCCAGCTATATTCTCAAAGAACCTCCGACGACGCCCAGGCTTGGCAGTAACAGCGACTTACTAGAGGATAGTAGCCAACTGGGATTTAAAATACACTGCGGTCAATCTTGTCGCCTCCACCACAATGGCCATACCAGACAGGCTTTGGTGGATACGCCGTCCTTACTTACAGCCTCGCTTCGCGGAGGTTCTTTATAAGATTGTGGAGATGTACGTTGTATAGGTTTTTTCCGGCTATATTGTGTACATAAGTAATTTTTATACGTCAAATAACGGTAATGCAGCTATATTTATTTTTATCTGTTGGTAATACACTACTGAGCACGGGTCAATGAGTAGATATACACATAAACATGTTACTGAAGTACTAGGATTATGTTAACATCGAACTGCCAGTAATTCAACTCTTAACGTATTTGAGTAAATACTGCGTCTTTAATTTCCAACGGTGTAAAGGTGGGTTGGGATGAAGCTGTTACCAGAGCAGCGGAAACCTATCGAGGCCGACCACACAATCTCTTCTGTGACAACTGCCATTCACATGTTGCTACTGCGCTGAATCAGTGCGCCTATGACGGTAAGTGCTAATTAGTAGCAAATTGTTAATGGATGCTAGCCTCACAAATTAGTGAACGATATTGAAGAATGTAGTATTTTACAGAAGTAGGGTGTTACCTCATAAATTGTCTGGTATGATGGATGATATGGAATGCATACTCTCACAGTTTAGAATCACATAACACACTCAGATAAAAAGCAAGACGTAAACTTTTCATTTTAAGAAAGTGCTGACTTGTTTGAAGTATATGTGCTTCGTTAACAAATTCAAGTGAACCTGCTGTTAAGCGTACTTAGTGATTTGTGCAGAGACGTACTTCCCCCTGAACGCACTTGAAAAATTCGAAGAAGAATCTTCGTTTTCTGGAAGATCTGATAAGCAAAGATGACTGAACGCACGTAGTTCTGACTTCAAGCAGTTCTTGAATTTTCGGAGTTGGATCTTAGTGCTTTTTCAAGGGGATTAAAGGCTTGTCAATATAAATCACTCAAAATCAGAAAAGCCCGGTATATAGAAGATTCTTTAGATAGGCAAACAAAACTTACTATTTATAAATGGTTCAATAGACACAAATACCCACATATAGTCGCGGAACAACTCGTGTAGAGATGGCAGGATAATTTCCAAATTAAAACAATTTACTGTTGACGTGCTGTATGGTATTCTCAAAACCGAAGAGATCTTGCATACTCTACGGTAACCCAATCGGATAATCGTACAAGCGCTTCATCTGAAAAATCTCACAGGTTCTATAAATATTTTGCCTGTGACATTACGAAGAGCAACGTTTTTATGCAGGTTAGAATTTTTCTCCGCACAGCATTCTATGGGTAATGCTAACATTAAAAGATCTGTACATCTGCACAATAAGCGAAGATGTTAGGTTATCAGCATGGAGTCCTAGCCCCAACCTATGGATTTTTACCTTTGGGGAAAACTAAAAGACTTAGTACGCAGCACACATCTGGTAAATGAGCAGCAGTTAAAAACCAGGCTAGAAGTCGCATTTGTTAGAGTGCTGAATGAAAAAAGTAAGAATACCATCTTAAAAAAATTTCGCCGTGCAGAATATGCATTCTTATGAACGGAAGCAATTTGAAACGTGTTCTATAACTTGAGAAACTTTCCTTGAGCATCAGCGCCGCAATGCAGTATTGCACATGCGGTGCTCTCAAATGAAAAAGCGCCAACAATTTGTTAACCATTAGCGCGGTTTATCGATTAAGAAATAACACATGTATTGAATGAAATAAAGCAGAAGTCCTACCAATAATGTGTCGGCATTTCGATTATTAGACATAAGTAAAGACAAAATAAAAAACAAAAAAAAACAAAAAAGACAAAAAAAAAAGTACCTCAAGAACTATTAGAGAGAGGTTTAGGGAAAAGAAAGTGCGGCAACATGTTGTACCTGAAATGCAGAGCTCTATCAAACTAGATAAATTTTTGACACCCAATATGTCGAATTCCAAAACAACGGCAAGACTGAGTGCACATGTATATAGCCATATCGTTTGTGCGCTCGATTTCGACTGTGTTGAGGCTGTTGGCATCTATGTTCTTGTTGTTATTTTTATAGACAACAAAGATACGTTTCATTAACCTCGCCGCGCTTTATTCGTCTGATTTTTTTGGTATGTTGACAAAATTTCAGGTAAAAGCAACTGGACAATGGTGACCGTATGGCTATGTTTGACAGTGCATTCACGCTACAATTCCTACTTTGAAGCCATACGAACTTACGTACCATTTTGCATTCTGATGACACTGGGCACTCTTTTGTTCCTTGCGTGCTTCCCTGCTCACTTAAAATTAGGTTATTAACAGCAGTATTGACATTAACGATAAGCGATAATATGAAAATTGCATAAGATGCGCTTAACGCAGCAGAAGATACCGTAAGCCGTTCTGTGCCATTTGGATCCTCGGAAGAAATTTAGCCAGGGCCTCCATTTAGGGATATACTCTGTGCAATATAAGTTTCGTCAAAAAACGTCGACTGTTTAGTATTGCGGATGACCTTATTGGATATATATATATATATACATATACCTATAATAGTTCTCGTTTGTACTATGATAAATATGCTCCTTTTTTTGATAGACAGAAATTATAATAATGTCAACTATACGGTCGCTTTTTATAGCTTTTGTGGACTTCTTCTTTCAAACAAAGCAAAAAAAAACCGCTCAAATTCCAACAATATCCCCCTCATAGACATATATTTTGAATAATTCGTTGTATTCGAAAAAAAATTCAAGATAGCATTGTTCCATTCTGTACAGGAAAATTCATTGAGTTGCGTCGAAAACGTATGAACATATTCATGCGGCGACGATCGTCCTGTTAAAACCGCATAGTCTCATTGTTGACTTCACATTCTACCAAGGATAACTCAACCTGATGTTCGATCGTCTGCCCTAAACAATGTACTTCTCTTTTTTGATTTTGTATGCGAACGCCCAGCTACACATCTTTGTAAATAGGTAGAATGTGAAACGTTACTAACGTGAATGACTTACTAATAAGTCATTCCCTAATAAGTCCTATGCTGAAAAAATAAGTTGAAAACACACTTCGGGGAAAGAAAGTGCGTAGATGGTGAACTAAGCTTCTAAAAGGGATTCGAGGTGCACATAGTCGTATGATTTCATATGCGAACTAAAAAGCGCTATCGGAGCTTCAACACAGGTTTTATCCGCAAGGGCCGATGTACAGTAAAGGTGCAGTAGAGCTCTTTGCATTTAGTTTGCTACAAAAAGACCTAGTTTGCTGATTGGTTGAATTAAAAACGTAGAGGCCGTCGTTTATATAGGCTATGCGTCCAAGAAAGATGTGCATGAGGATTCTTTTTAGAAAAGACTACGCAAAATAAAACGGAATAGACTGATACTATAATAATGCACAGTGATGAAACACATAACGGTTTACAGCGGAACGTACGAAACAATAGAGACTTTGTTACTGAGTTACTTAATTCATTAAGCCCATCAAGGCATCGCTATCATTTATTTGCAATGATGAACACAAATAGGAACAAAAGTATAATACGACTAGAGTCAATAAAATATTGTAAATATATAACTGGGTTTAGTACTTTACATACAATTTTAAGCTCGGTAGCCATTCGAAGGACTACACCAAAACGAACATTTGAGCATGCTTTAGCAATATCGGAAAAGTTATTACAATATATTTGGCCTGGCAATATATTTGAAAGGAACTAAACTATGCGTGTAATAGAATTTTTACTCGAAACTAAAATATCTATCAAGTAAAGTAAAAATTTCATTAGTATCGCTATTTTCATCTTGACTATTGTCGGACAATACGTGTATTTAATGTATAAAATGTTGGCATGTCATTAAAGCTTACTGCGGCAAATCAATTACCTTTTGAAAAGACTATATAATGCCACAAGAACGAGGACTCGAAAGCTAACACACTCTGCAATATAGTTTAATGAATATAAATGCAAAATGATAAAAATCCTCGACTTTTTAAAAAGCGGTTAGGTTTTACGGAGAAAATGAAGTGATAGTTTTTTGGCACTTCCAATAAAAAGGGAAAATTTGGTATCCATATTTCGAGACCCAGAAGAGGTATAAAAAATGTGAATTTATCATTAAGTGCGCCGTCAAAATACATAGGAGATACATGCAAGATGCATTGAGCAGTCAGCTAATCCTTCCACGGTTGGTCTAGGCATCTTTTGTCATCCATATTTTGCACCATTTATAACGTTTTATAGGTAGCAAATCTTATATTACCTTTTTAATTGTTTTCATTCTACCTTTGTATTGAGTTCAATTTACGCTGGATTTTCTTCTCGGAGAACAAAAATATCCCAAAATTTATCCTTTCTAGCTCTTTATTTTTCTCTTTCGTCGGCGTTCATTTTGACACCTCGTCTCTGCTTGGCATGCGTAGTTGTTTACCCCTTTCTTATTGGAGTACTTCGCTATGCGCCCACATTACCCGCACCTGTGACATGTCCTGTCGTTTTTTCATTGTAGTTTACTATCTTGTGCCCTTTGCTTTGACAATTAAAGTAATATGTCAGAGTAAATCATTTTCATACTCTGCACTGCGTTTAGCCCACCTCCATCTTTAAAACTCTCAGTGATACAACAAATACGGCTTCATATCGATCTTAGACACACTGTGCGTATACACAATAAACATATGTAGTAATATACAGGAACGAATAGCGCCAAGAATTCCTTACGGGTGTACGATTGATAAATCATAAAGTTCGCTTTTTCAGTTTGTGGATAGGGTCCAATGCATCATCATAAGTCTACAAAAACCCTAATTGAATTAATTATATTACATAACATTTCTAGGAATCAAGACTTTAAAATGTTTCTAGTGAGATGAATGCCGTAATCTTGTATTGGGTCTTTTTGGGCCTCCTGCTTCAAGCTCGTCATCGTCTGTGAATCGCACTATGTTACCTTTTTCTAATCCTTCTATAGTCACCGCTTCGCCTAGTGTACTGTGAGCTCTATCTCTTTGTCACGTATTTTCTCTATGAATGTCTACCGGTCCCCCTCAATTTCCGCCTTTCATTTTTATTTTCAGGCTCCAGTTTCGTGTAGGGATGATTCGCTTGATTTCCACTCCGTGCTTTCCGAGTTGATGGCTTCCCTAAGCTTTAAAGGTCCCAGCGTACGACTTCCCTTGAATTTTTTAACCAAGCTGCACTCCTTACAGCCCTGCCTGCTTCCCGTTTTTCATTTCCGTCGATATTCGTTTTCTTTTTGAAGTTCCCTTATACGGATTACAGCCTCTACAGAGCGGTTTATCATTAATTCTGCGACTTTTCTGACATTTCGAGTCAATTCATTCGAAAAGCGGTAAACGAGATTTGAGTTACACAATAAGCTACTTCTAATCTTTCTTATATTTCCATTTTAGTAATATGACGTATGTCTGTTCTAGCATATCAGCGGAAAAATTGCATTAAAGATTTTTTTCCCGTTAAATATCAAGTTGAACTCTACATGTTTACCAATAAATACCATTTCTTCTCGCCCTATTTCGTGCGTCATGATCCTGTCATAATCACAACTCGAGATACTATTCTAAGCTTAACAATGTTAAAAAGGCTATGACTTTATTTCCTTCTATCGCTGAGCGGACATCTGCACTGCACGCTTTTTTTTTAACTCATTTTTGTGAAAATCTCGGCCAATCGATATATGAATTATCTCATTGCAGCTGTTCACGTGAGGCAAATCAACCAGGAGAGACACGGTAGGATGAAATGACGAACATAATGGGGCATACAAGGCAGAAATAATAGGGCAATGCTTATGCGCATATTCTTGAATTCTTAATTGTATTGCTTTATAAACGTATCATTCTCATCAGATATACTTATAAAATAGATGCAGTACTATTTCTATAATTTCTGGAAGATTGAAAAGTTGAGTCGTCTATAGCCTGTGTGTTAACTTTGAACGAAAAGCCAAAATAGTAACGCAGGCGTACAGAGCGGTAAAGATCTCAAGAAAAGCGTTTCTGTTAAACCAAAGCAACGCTACAGCGTATCCTGTGAAGTTACAAGAAAGCTACAAAAAGAATGAACAAAGTTATTCCTCTAGACGAAATGACGTGCGAGATTTGTTTCTTTTAGGCTACGTTAATTATATGAATAAGATTATGTTTTTACAAGTGCGCTGGTTCGAAATATTAACCTATTTTCTTTGATCCACGGTGTGTATTCTAGGAAATTTTATATAAGTTTTTGCTGCAATAAGCAAGTTTGTGATAATTCTAAGGAATTTCATGGTAAAGGCTTGCGCCGCCGTTTCGCAGGATGCCCTTTCATGACAAGAAGACAGTACACGTTTTGCTAAGGCCAAAGTCACGTTTTCTAAGGTCAAGTGCATATTATTTGAGAATTGTGTTGGCTTTTGTCATTTTTAATATTTCTCATTTTCATATTTTTTCGTAAACCACGTTTTTTTGTTAATTTTACGTGCACTTTTTTATGTTCAAGTATTATGTATTTTATAAAAGTTCGGCCAATATTTTATATACTATAAACGTGCAAATGCTTGTGCAGTATAAATAAACCACATTAGACATATTTGAAGTGCGGACGTTTCTATGCTTGTTCTAGTATAGCAAGTAAATCAATACCGCAACTAGTTAAAATGGGGCCTCAATAAAAACCTATTAGAGATACCCAGAAGATACATTTTAATCTACCTCGAAATATTTCAAAATAGAAGTATTCATCATCTATTTAATGGCACGAAAGCCCACCGAATAAGTCTTCATGCTCTCTAGTTGTATTGGATGGCGGCATGGTTTAGCGCAGACGAACGCGGGCATCTCTGAGTGTCGATCGAGAAGTGTCCGGGCGACTCGGAGTCAGTGAGGATAATCTACTGACCCAGTGGTAGAATGACTCTCGCCAACTCGGCAAGCTATCGTTCTCACTCTCATTCCTTTCCAAAAAGCGCTTTAGACGCTAACTGGAAAGGCTGCACCAGACGGTGCGCTAGGTTTCTCAAGCAGCAGGATTGTCCGATTGACTCACCAGACGCATTGTAAACCACCTACAAAGATCTTAGTTGTGTACGTAATAACCTAACTAACTAATCTAAGTTGTGTACGTATTTTATATCTTAAACTAAGGTATATAGAATATGTGCGTCTTATACTAAATTAAAACTTAGTTCTCCAGAACCAAGTATTATGTGCAGATGGTACAACATCTCTCACTTTCTTCTGTTGACTAATATCGGCCTTAGTCCTGCCTAAATAAAACAAAGGAACGTGCCCTATGCCTTTGGGTGACCAACAACAGTTGAAAATCTAGTTGAACCAATACACAGGAATAAAGTGGGTCTTTACCTCAGCGGTAAGTTCAATTACCACTGAATGCAGTGACTCTATGCAAGTAGGAAGTTGGCTCTAACATCGTTGCTATTGTGTTTTCCATTGAAGATATCACTTGGTCGAAAGTATGACAAAATGCATAAAAAACTATTATGTATTTGCCTATATATTACTAACATAAGGTAATATGTTATACTTGACAGCTACTCCACGAAAAATGTACTTCTTCGAGATTCTACAAAGTGACAGATATGTAGATTGTGCTAATGCACAGTGGTGATGATATGCGAAGCAGTGAAGCATGCATGAGTAAACTCAAAGGTCCACCAACATCAACTGGTAAGCGTTCAAATGAAACTATGCCAATATTAACATGGACTACTGTTAGCCTATAGATACACAATATCAAAAACAATAATGAGTGGTCCTTCGTTTTTTTATTTGCAATCAAATCGTACACGCAAACCGCAATCTATTAAGAATGTGTTTAACTAGAATATTACTGCAACGGAACGCTCTTAAAATAATAATTAAGGTAATTACACGCTACGATACTGGTTTCATTTATAAGGGGTCACTCATAAAGCAATGCGAAGGCTATACAGTATACGCTAAATGATCGTTAAGGATCAGCCGTGATAATTGTATTGGTAGCATAACCTGTTCACACAACTTTCGAACCTGAGACAACATAGTAATTTTTTTTAACAAACCACTGTTTGACTATTAAATTAAAAATCCGACGACGTATTCACACTCTGATAATTTATACTCTCCATATTACACCATATCATATATAACTTCTTATACAGTTTTGTAAATTCGTAGACAGTCCGCTTTCTTGCTGCTTACTTGCTCATTCTACTACATTATTTCGCCACAGTTGCTTACTCAGTTAAAGTTCGTAACACGAACTAAAAGTAAGGATGTCGTCCCGAGTGTCGCCCCGTAGCACATCCCACTATGGGGGTTACGGGGGTTCCTACGGAGGTTACGGGGCCTATGGAGGTTGCGGCTACGACGAGCCAACGCGGATCCAGCGTCTGGGTCAATGCTGCCGATCCTGTACAGCATCATTGATGTCACACTTCGGTTTAGTTACCCTCGTCATGTTTTACTGTGTGCTGGGCGCATTTTTGTTTGAGTATCTCGAAGCTCCGAATGAGGGAGCCAAACGATTAGAAGTAATGTACCGCAGGGGTAACGTCAGCGTTGATTTATGGAGAATTACTAACCGGTAAGTATTCCACCTATGTCAACTTGTATGCAGTGTCCATCAATGTCACTCCAGCAGCATTACTGACTACTATAATTTATTCAGTACGGGAACTATGCCTCAGGCCAGCTTGACTGTTTCGAACTTATTGACATCTGCATGAGGTTCATGTTGCTAATGTTACTCAAGTGAACTTTAACAGTGAACGTAGCATGTGCTTTACCTTATTAGAAATGAAAAATAGAATTTAGACTCCAATTTGAAACCCTGAGGACCACTTTATGATTACATCCGACACTTGTGCACCAAATCGTTATTTTAGAACACTTATATACATTGTAAAGACAAAAGATAGGCCGAGGCACACATCAGGCGGCTATTCATGTAAATGTTTCAAGCCGAAAAGGTTTCTAGCCGGCAATATATAGAAGTACGGATGTGTCACTCAATTCTGACTTGGCAGTATATAGGTTTTGTGGGAATTAACCCATGAACGCAGTAGTGGACATTCTAGGAAACTAGTAAGAGGTCACTACTGACCACAGTAAACTATAGTGAATGATGTATCGTTTTACGCTGAGCTCAAGCATACTAAGAGATTACCCTTGGCAACATTTCATCTGATGAGAATCTGTCAATTCATCTGAAAACAAGAAATTTTGCTTTTGTATTCTTTTTCTAAGAGCCAGAAATAGAAGCGTTGCTGCATGCTAGTATTGTACGCGGCCTTCTTAACTATTCCTAGCTAGTTCAAGTAGCAAGATCACTAACGACCTAATGATTTTTCACTTTCGGGTGAGGATTCGTTTCCTAAGTTTGCTCCTAATTATGCATTGCTTCGAAATGCCTTTCTAAACTACGTCCGCTGTCAGTTTTCCAGTCATTGGAGATTTTCATCACGACGCGTATAACTATCAGTGTGAGGCTTCATAGCAACCTAATAATCAAACAACAATAATTAACTCAATTTGAGAACCACTATAGAGCTAAACGATCGCTTTGACTATAAATACCACCTCTTGGACATGTCCCAACTCCATAAACATTCTATGCTTAATAGTCTGCAGATCGTTTCTGTTTTAAACTTATCCCGTAATGAACTCGGTGTGCCCTCTCAATATAACCAAGACTTTACCTGTTCTGGCTCATTACAGGAACTAACGGTAAAACCGAGACCCTAGTTACTAACCACGTGTCACTTAAGAAACCTTCCCTCAAATTATTAAACATAGTCTAATATTAGAACTTGTTAGAGCTGCAAAATCAAACCACCTGTCGAACGAGTGTGTGTGTACGTATAGGTGCAGCTTATAATTTGCTTCATTACAACATTCCTACGTTTTAGTGCTTTTGCCATAATATTGTAGAAATAGGTTATAAGTTCGTTAATATACCCATTTGCTGGACGAACATAGTTTAATAATATCTCTGCCACGTAGATAGGAGGTGCTGAAGAAATAATTTTTTTATCAGAATTGTCAAACATGTTTCAGAGACTACAAACCAACAAAAAGGAAGGTTTCCATGCTATTCTCGGTGAAATTAACTATATTTTTGATTGGTCTGATTTTTCGTATTCACAATTTTTATTAAGGATGTCGCATCTAATGTATCGTCGTTCGTTTCAGATCGCGCGTACTTGAACAGCGACAATGGAAGACGGATGCCTTGCATGTGCTAAAGAAGTTTGAGGATCAGGTATTTTTAGCTTCACTAGTTGAACACCATTTCGTCGGTACTGCTTACATTCTGATTTTAATAAGCGTAGCGTTGTAATTATTTCCTACCCAGCTTGGTTTCAATGGTTTGTGCCCTGAAGGCGCACATCATTCAAATTTGTAATTTTCAAATTAATTTTGCACACTGCCTCACAACTCACCGTTACGCATAGTCAGTGCTAACAATGTACATTAATGAAATTTTTTGCTGGTGTGACGCTTACAATATTGATTAATAGACGATCACTATCTGCATTGTTCTATCAATGTTTCGCCGCAACCTTTCCTCAATAAATTATATATAACTTATTATTCAATATTTAACATTAATTAATTTATTTAATATTCATTTAATATTTAAGTTTCTCATCGTTTTAGGAAAGTAAACGATGTATAGTCGAAGGTGTCATACGCATACGCATCAGTGGCTAGAAATGTGTCTTGAATCATGCCGGATATCTATTGAATCAGTGTCCGTTGCAAAATCTACGTTCTCAAAATTTATATAGCCCTCTACAACTTGGATCTATGCTTTCAGGAATGTGTTTAACCAGCTCAACCCCCTTGTCGATTCTATATTTGTTCACGCAGGTGGTTCGGGCTGTCCGAAAAGAGGGCTATGACGGCAATGATCATGGAGAACCTCCGCAATGGAGTTTTACGGGATCGCTCCTCTATTCTATTATAGTCATTACCACTATTGGTTTGTATT
>MNPL01013935.1:43664-60697 GCA_002081605.1 Tropilaelaps mercedesae | reverse complement strand
ATATATATATATATATATATATATATATATATATATTAAGAGTTGCAGTATTTTATATATCATTACCCTATAAGTAGCCACGAATGACTCATTGGTAACCTTTCAAAAACTTCATCATGAGAAAAACAGACATTTCTATAACTTAATAGGCACGACAACACTCAGTCGATATTACTTTCTGGTCAATATTCTTCCGCGCGATGACGAAAGGTTTTTTGCCAATCAGCGTTTTGTCATTTTATGGTCCCAGTGCCTTCCATAAACTATTTGAACCGCGCCAAAGCCCATAGTCAAAACGGAATACAATTAAATCTCGCTTAGTCAGTTTATCGCTCTTGCGATTCTAACTTAGTTGTATACTAACTGTGTAGCCAAGTATAGTCAGAATCAGGCAATAATTATTGATTTCCAAAAAATGATAAACTCGATACGAAGGTTTTCTGTTCAGTTACCCCCTCTAATCTTGTATCTACATATGGGTGACTCTTATAAAGGACTATGCATTTATCTCGGTGACTATAATAACCCCACGATCATGTCACGTTCAGTCGCTCTGCGAGTATTCGCTGGTCGTTTGAAAAGCTTTACTCTGACATTTGACGCATGGTACCAACTAACCCTTAACCCTTGGACGAATAATTTTCGAAGTGAGCAGACAGTAACTGCGTTTGAAACTGTCAAGATGCAGAGGGCTATTCATATTTTCCCGTGGCGCTTGCCCAAAGCATTGAATAGTATATCTTATCTAACTTCATATTTTAATAGATATTCATTGCGTTTTTAAGCTTGCACAAACTCAAAATTTTCAGTTTTTTTCTATCTCGCTGCTGTCGACGCTGTCCCATAATACTCTTCTCGATGGCCTAAATAATACTACCTTGCGTAGTATTATTTATTTTATTTATAGTACCTTGCGTATCTGTAAGTTCCATTGTGGCATGTATGGTGGTTTAACCATCACCAAATTTTTGACACCACACAGGGCTACTGTGGTTATAACAAGATGGTCCTTTCAAATGAAGATAGCACCGAGTTCGAATCATAAATGAATGTTGAATATGTTCACACAACGATGTATAAACCAGTGGTGCCAATAGGGGGCACTCTACCATTCTCGCGTACTGATAGTACGCTAGACGAAACTGAGGGTAAACCTGCGATTAATTTAGTACTGTGGTGATCTATATTTAAATTCTGCTGGGGGTACATACTTTTATATTCTTTACTTGTGTACAATCTGTACGATCTTTGATACATGCCAACCTATGCATACGGGCTATGAGTAAGCCTTTGAAACGACGGGGTATCTACTTCAGCAGTTCAGCAGCAAGTTAACCTTCTCATGACGGCCGTGCGAACGTTCCCGGGAGACAGTTCGACGCTCTCCGGCGGTTGAGTTCAGGTTCGATGTATTTAACAAACGGGTAACTCGCATAATTAGCCCCTGGCCAGCGTTGATACACCTTCGATTGTTTTATTTGTGTGTCCAGAACAAAAAGAGATACTGTCAGTCCCATATCTGCGCTTCCGATCGGCTGAATTTATACGACCCTCACACCAAATGAATAATTCGGCTGTTTTTGTTCGTTTACAGTTTATTGACTTTGTGATCAATGAGAAAGCATATGAATGATTATATTTGCTACATAAATTGTTATTCGGAGGTTCTTTTGGAAGACAAAGTTTAAAGTGTGAAAACATCGAATGACGTTTTATGCTGGTTGTATGGGTGGCTAGCTTTTCTTCCCCCTATACTATTTGAAAATTGCTAAGCATTAATCAAAAAAGGTGGGTTACCTTCAACTGAACAGGAAGAGGTTTGTATAATTTCCCCTTTTTTAAAGAAAGATGTTCTGAAAGAGTGCTCTGTATCAACAGAATTTTACGGAACGGAAAAATATGTAGGTATAGTATATACGCAAGAGCTTTTGAACTGAAGATGTGCTCAGGATAGCCACTGTAGCAAATGAGAAACCGCGTAGCTACAAGATATGTATCCAAATTTCATATTTAGGAATGTGCGGAACATAAACGTGTGTTTAGGTTCGACGCTGCGAAAACAGCGGTGAAAATTTTTGCTCATTAAGAGAATATCCTCGCCGTGTTTCAGTGCACCAGTCGTAGTCTAAATATGCAGAAGTATTTAATCTCACCTGATCTGTAGGTTGCCTTTGACGTACTCCAGTATTTTTGAAGGTTTTATTTAATGTGGTGAGTGCAGCTTCGCGTAATGTCGTAGAACTTGTCTTACGAATCTATAGCGTCATCCTGACTGATAATTATCCGGACAGCCGGGTTATACTAAAGAATTTGTTAAACACTTTTTATGTATAATTCCTTATTTTAGCACTACAAAAGAATTTTGTTTACTATAATGTAATTATTTTCATGTGTGGTATGACATAACTGACGTTAGCGAAAATCGTGAAATGTGGACATATTGAGAATTGACTATATTACATATTCTATAGGACGATCAAATGTGAACTCGTTCACTCGATCTTTACCTATGCTCGATTTTGATTAGAGAGTGTGGAAAGCAGTCAAGGTATAGCTGTATCGTGCATGTTCAATAAAAACTGCCACCCGAAAACGTACACTTTAATGAGAAGAAAAATAATGATTGGGATATTACTATTATTATTATGATTATTATTATTACTGATATTATATAACTCAATAATAAATTCTTTTCTTGAAACTCAGAGCGTTTTTTATAAATTGAATTATTTTATGCCTTGAAGCCATATGGAGATTAATTTAGGTGTGCCACTAACGTAAGGAGAGGATCTGTTAATGTAGGTGTAGAAATTGCTCGATTAGTGGTATACAGCCTTACTATTGAATCGATTGATTTAACATATTATAGCCTGGCTAATTCGTGAGGTCACTAAATTTTTGCCAATCGTTTTTTGTTCGTTCACTTTCTTTTTTCAGGACGAGACTCGCCTTCGTAGGGCTCTTCCAGGAATGTTCCACAGCGTGGCCTTCACACAGATGAGCCTTCCGTTGAGGGCCATCTTGGGTAGTCCTCAACCAAGCCAAACGGAGACCGAACAAGAGGGACGTTTATTGCTAAGTGAATTTGTCACAGAGCAAATCCGGATAAATCAAGTCGAACTCGAGCACCCGGAAAACAACCCGGAGGTACTTGAACAGTGTCAAGCATCCAATAGAATTGTGTCGCACAATAGCAATGGAAACTGCGGTTGCGGGCAGGATAACTGCTGTGTTAGCACGCCTGTGCATATTCGCAACGCATACCCATCGGACCAAGCCCATGCCCATTGCCCCGACCTAGGTCCCAGTATTTCACCGATCCCATCCCGGAACACATGTTGTTCGCACAAAGGAATTCACACAAATGCTGTATGTGTTGCACTGCAGCAATAACTGCTTTTTATGCTTAAGTTTTTTCCGTCTACTACCTCTAAATGATTAGGAACAATTGTTAACGTTGCTAGCAAATCTGAAAGTTCAAAGACCTTCAATTGTCATTACAGTCCTTGAGATTTTTAATGATATAATACGACCCTTTTTTTGCTTGCCACTATGTTTGCGTATCTATTACCTTATGCATTTCTCTCATGAATGTGTGCATGCTGTGCTTGTTGGCTTTTTCAATTTATGTCAGCATTTTAGTGGATGCAATTGACCAGCTTTGAGTGGAAACTGCGCGTAATGTTAACAGCATATATGCCACAATGTGACAGTCCTCTTAATCAATGCCATATAGTAAACAAAACTACATACGTCTTTTACTTCGGGATTTGTCCGGCGTTTATACACGCATGTTAACTGATCTATGCATTTTTCGCCAATAATAGTAATACTGCAGTGTAACGGCTTTAGCAAAAAATAATGATTTACTTCTCAGTAAGAGACAGCTTGCTGCTGTGTTCTATAATGACTTTTATCCTTGAAGGACCCCACCTCACTGGTCTACTCTCATCTCTCCGCGCCCTCAACGGAGCGGATCCCAGAGCCAGAGGAAATTCTCCAGGCGCATCCTATGTTTCGAGAAGCTGGCCGAGAACTTTCTATTCTAGCCGATGAGTTTGCGCGTTCGCGCGAGCGTGAGCAAGTAAAGCGTCAGGCGGAAAGGATTAGGGTAAACTCCATCACCAAGGAGAACTTGATGGCGCTAATGACTGAGCTCTTTCATGACGGATTTACCGGTGAACGATTAGTTACGTTATTCTTCTTCTGTTCGGACCTCATTATAAAGGTGAGTAGTACCTATAGTGAAGGACTCAAACGATCATAGGACCTTTTGATGCGGCTCGTTTGGTCTTGAGCTCGGTGGCTTGGCGCATTCGCGTACGCCTTGTGAGCAGAGAAAGCACGTAGGTGTTTAGATTCTGTCCCCACCGTTGTACATTTACATGTATGGGGTCTGTCTTACGAAGTAATGCAAAAAGCAGTATCGTAGATATTAAATGTTGGCCGATGGTCAACCCAGAAGAATTTTTTGGTACGGCTACTGATGAACGATGTGATAGAAAGTTTATAGCAGCACAGTTCCGGTAACTAGTTGTGATACAGAGCTTCTTTAATCGACAATGTAATAATTATAGGTTACTTGTTAAATTAGAAATTGCCTTCATGTAACGCTGTGTCAACATTAGCCTTTTACCATTATTGTACTAAAATTGTTTAGTACTACTTGTTTATACTTATTTGTGTTTCTATTTTTGCTGATGTTTGAACCATGGTTGGCAGGCCTTACGAGAGACTCAAGAAGGCGGCGGCGTTCGCTGGGAAATTCTCGCTTGGGTTTGGGAGTTCTTTTGCAAAAGTGTTTGCGCTTGGGTACACAGGAAGGGCGGTTGGGAGAAAGTCCTGTGCAATTACGTTCCCAAGGCCGTCATGGTCGTCGCTGGAGTGGCTATAACCGCTGGGGTAGCCTTCCACATATGGAAAAAATGGAATTAACACTGCTAAACAACAAATCTTGCTGTTAAAACCGCATATATAAGTCCTCACCATCACATGACTTGGGGGCACTCGTTCGCCTAATGCTGTCAGAAGACAAAGTTTTTATTAACTCCGAGAGCAACAACATAGTTGACACGTAATGTGCTTGCAACGAACAAACGGGATGCTGCTGGGAGACTTCGTTTGAAACCTGCACATTTACCTTAATCCTGCTTAAAGTAACTAGAGTAAATAGTTTTTGTTGTAGCTGCTAATGGTACAAAGTCAACGAGGGCCTTGAAAGCTTTGAAGCAGCTCTAAAATTTTAAAATAATTTTACGATGTGCTTGTGCCGTCAACTTGAAAAAAGTTTTGAAGTAACATCCCACGAAATGACTCGCACCCTTTAGTTTACTTGTTGAATTATCAAAACATGGAGATGAAAAACAAATGAGCCACATTTTGGTTCATAGACAGATGATCTTTCTTCTCAACATATACTATAATTGTGCATCGATTTAGGTAGCTTATCGCAACATATTAAACATGTGACGCAGTGACTGTTATTTTATGCTGCGGAAGAGTGAGAGAAGGACAAGAAAGGTCTAGGTATTATTAGAACCGCTATATATCTCGCTATATATATTGCGCGGATTTTCACGGCACTTAGCGCATCTGGAAAACTTGGCGACTACCCGATGTAACAAGATTATCTAGCTTCATGAGTATTACTTTAATATCGCATTAGAAGGGTACGTTTGGCAAAAAGATGTTCCTCAACTTTGCGTAGAGCAACTAAAACGAAACTTTGTTATTCATTATCCTCATTTGTAGATGTGATCGGTCGTTGCTTTTTCGGCTTTTTCTACAGTATAATGACAATTGTATAAAAATACAAAAACAAGGGGACTATTCCCATACAAATATAGAATGTCACTGCCTCGACTCGTGGAAAAGATACTGAGGTGCCGGTAAATGCAATTCGTGCGTAACCGGGCCTTTACCTGCTGGCTGCGGGAAACAATTTCAAGCCTTATATGAAATCCGTCCTTCTTGGATAAGATTCCTTTAGCCGATAGTGTGTCAACTCTGCTAAGCAATTCAGAATAAGAGGACAGACTGTAGTTTAGCCTTTACGGTAGAGTCATGTAAGTCTGCTAGTGCAAGGTCAAAGGAAAGGGCTAAGACAGGCAAGGGTTTCGTTGATCATCATATAAAAGCTTCAAGAGTCACGCAGAAATTCCGGTGCAAGCAAACTCCAAAACAAGGTGGCAATGGTACACATTCTTGAATCTGTCATTGACGAAGCAAATATATCGTTTGATATCATGGTTTGCGTTGACAAGTCTTCACGGCAAGTATTCAGAGGCAACGAAAAAAGTGAATTTATTGAAGTCTGGCTTATGATTTGCCGCATAGACGGACCATAGGTACGGAACTACTAAGAATGGGGCAATGTCGTGAGTTTGCACTGAATTTCGACACACCTAAAGCACCATATATGTAAATTAGGTCAAAGGGTGTGGTTTTCAGGGATGGTTTGTTTTGCATCGAGAATCTACATAATAATTGATCAAAATTTGATCAGAGAGATCACTATTATGGCACTGTCAAAACATTTACGTATGCAACCATGAGTAATCATGCCTCTGTTTGTAGTACGAGAATATGATTACTCGCGGTCATGTTATATATTTTCAAACAGAGTCTTGACCTCGGTAAGACAAAGAGAGGGAGAGATGTGTGTGTGTGTGTGTGTAAAGTATAGGCTGCTAAGACGGGCGACGTATGCTAACAGGCAAATGCTGCTTTCGTAAAGGGCCGTATGATTGGCTAGATTCACGTCAAGTAACCACATATGGGACTTAAACGATGCCAACTATATCTAGTTAACGATTAATAATTGTCACCGATATTTCGATGCACTCAGTTTTTATCTAATCTACGTACGTGTGCATCATATGGAAAGTTTGATTTTAGACCATCGTATACGGATAGTAAAACTAAGTTACATTTGATTTTGCACCGACCACAGCGAATAATCTATGAGTTTTTGCCTTAACCAATTTCGGGATGAAACACTCTAAGCGATTACGAACAAGTAAAAAGTCTGTCTCAAACAGTTATACCTCAGACAAATTTTACATTATTCTAAACATAGTTAACACGCTTCCCTACTTAGTTAGTGAAATTAATATTGTGACATTTCGTGTATGTACAGTGAAACGGACAGATGATTTATTTAAGCTAAAAGGTCTTATGTTTGGTATGCAATAAAAGAAGAAGAATAAAGAATGTGTACATGAATACGGATTAGTCAGAGTGACCAACGGCGGTTGCTATCAAGTTGACAATTTGACTATACGATAACAATGATGAAGGAATGCTTTTATTACTTTATATAGAATAACAAAAAGCAATTCAAATTGACAGTAACTATGTATTTGACGATCAAATCTACTAGCTTGCTTTTCGACACTGGGTGAATGGGAAAAATTTTATACATACATGCGCAGTTCGTATTGAAAGACCTAAAGTGATAAAATGGTTTTTTTTTATTTGGTCGACAAAAATGTGCACCGAAATTGATCCATATCAAAAAACGGTCAAAACAGTATTATTTACTGTCTGGTAACATTTAACACATACTTAACACATGAAAACCATTGTTAACAATGAAGTCTTATGCCTGTGTCTTCCCAATGAAAAGTACTTCGCGGACAATAATGCTCAAAATAAATTTCTAACTGGAGATTGTATAAGTTACATCCCAGATGGCGTCGGTAAAAGACGACAGTTCGTCTTTTAAGTGGCTAATAAAGCTACGTGCACTCCGCAACTGTGGGCAAATTACCCACTTATGCATTAATCTTTGAGATAACCACTATTTTTCTAATCTTGCAATCATACCTGCATATATAAATGTGTGTTATTCATTGAAGCGAATCGAAAATAAAAGAAAACGTCATATTTGTACCACTGTGTATTCATTCACTCATTTTCTCTAATTGGAGCACGCATTTGCTGTCTTTTATATCTCACGAATTTTTTTGAAGAGTTATTTATATTCAGACTGTCGTACAATTATGTGCTGCGCTAGAGTTTGTTTGCACAGAGGACTTGACATGTCCAAAGAGGTCAAGCACCGACTCTCCCTTTAGGAAAACAGGAAAGAAAAATTTCCTCCAGGTAAATTAGATTGTCGACAAAATGTTTGAAAACTAGCAGAGAATATACGACAAATATTCCTACAAAATTAATTTACTGCTCCATCATTATATTCAAATGCTTTGCAGTACCTTCGATATTACAAAACCTCGCAAAGCGTCACAACGCAAAGTTTCGGTGGTATATATTACACCTTACTAAAATGTTACTTGCCGAATTTCTATCCTACAATATGGGAGCGAGGTCATAAAGGCCAAACTGTTCAGAATTATGCCCTTCGTGTGAGTTTCAGTAGACACTCCCTCAAGGTATGTGAGACTCCCTCTCAAATACCTTCAAAGCTGTTAAGGTCCTAATATTGTGGTAATGAAACTGAAAATAAGGATCATTTAGATCAATAGTTTTGTTCGATTGCCTTTATAGTACAACATCGCATTTGCCTACAGGGGGTTTTTACTACATGCTACATCGCTCTATCTTCTTCTCTTTGTTTGACTCAACTTTCATTGATACAATCGGTGACTGGAGCAATACATTGCCTTATATAGGTATGTATAACTCCGCATCGTAATAGAAAAGAGAAATACTCAGACATATATTAACATAAAAGCGATACAAGGAAGTATTATTTCATTTGTACATAAAGTTTATTAAGGTCTTTTTGAGTGCGCATTGTGTACCATCCCAGGTTCGATTACTGGATATATCTACCGGTCCTGAATTACTATAGATTTGGTCATACTATATGGGGCAACGGAATAATTAAGGTTGTATTTTGGCATCATAAAACAACATTTACCTAAGGGTTTACTCAACAAACTACAGTTTATTCTTACCCGAGCGTATACATTTCAGGTGAGCCGTTACGTTTTAACGCGTTAAATACATAATTCTGATAGGATATACATGTACATTTATATATTAAGACAATATAGGCAAACGCTCTTATTCTACACATCGTTGACGCTCTCATTCTACATATCGTTGATTCACTATTGCATCTCTCACCTGCCGAAAAATTCGTTTCGTCAACCTAACTCAATTATAGCTAGACAACCAGTCTCAGGCGCACATCTACAACAAGTAAATTCACAGAACGTGCGATTTGAACAAAAACACGTCAGAAATCTTTCAGCTTTTAGAGGTAATTTAATAAATTTGCGATTTTATCCTCCGATCCAACCAGCATCCAGGAGTTGAAACCGATTTACTGTGTCGCATTCGCAGTAGCTTGATGTCATAGACTTGTTTGTTACGAGGTAATGATTCAGTGCTGATATCACCCTGCGTTAGATGATCGCTAAATTCTTCCAGTTGAAAAGAGAGCATGAGAAAGGTTTCTAGACAGTTCACGTCCTACCGAAACGGTCGATTTATTCATTAATGTTCGATGCCTATTACATCAAGTACTCTTCGTCGTTATTTTGGAATTTACATGCAATCGTACATGTAGACAGTAGCACTAAATAGCTCGCAGCAGATTCATTCGTAAACGTTACCGCCCGAATCTTCTGTCGATTTTCGCGAACTTCCAAAGCAAATCCTGAAACTCCGACGGTAGAAGGTATTTATGCGAGTAAAGATCTGCAAATTCGGTGAGTCGCAGTGCCCAAGGAAGGAATCCGAGATGGGAATGCACGCCTCCGCAGCGAATGAGCAAATCCGGTTCTGGCCAGTCAGTGCGCACTGCAGTTTAAGAAATAGACAGCAGTTTTAGAGTCTCTGCTTACTGTACCAATAAATCTAGGATGTGTTTCAATAACATTAAAATGCGAGTAGAATTCTTTGTGATAAACTTAAAATTTCGGCTACTTGGAAAACATAATTTATATTCATAATAACTCATGATAGCCTTTTATTTCATAGGAGCGTGGTGTAAACGTTCAAGGAAGCTAAGATTCTGTAACAGTGTTCGGCAGGCATGTATCTGACAAATAAGTGCATACACTACAGGAACTCCTATAGCTTGGTGTTGTAGTGGGAATACGAATTCAATTTCTATTTGTACGAACTTTTTAGCCAATAGCGAGGTTAAAACTACAGTGGTCGCTACGGCCATGATGGAACTTGCCTCTTAAAAGTCGATCGAGGTTCGAAATGGTGACACCTGTCGCTCGAGTGCGGTGCAAGGTCCTCGCAGCTTCTACTAAAGCGCCTCGACCGTCCTCCGAAGCTGCCAAATGGACGTGAAGCACTCCGGACACATTGTTTCGAGAAGCTGACCCAAAAGTGTCATGAGGATTAAAGAAACCATATCTCACATCAGCATAAGTAATGTGAAGTAATGCACAGGGAGAATTCACGCGAGTAACAGTTCTAAAGTAAGTAAATCGTTTATGCATTCAGAATCTTGCAATCATGCAAGGAATACTTTTAATATGTAGAAGAATTTTGCGAGTGTTCATATACTGCAACGAAATACGAAATATGCGTAGGCTGACGCCTACGTAGAAGAATTAAGAACCATGTACCTGTGAAACAAAATATTTTACGAGACCTACCCATTTCGTTATGCCGTTCGTGACTAAAAAAGTGAAGTTCAATTTTGAATTTGCCACGCGCCAAAGGTCCCGCAGCCTCAAGAAGTTGGTTGGGGGCGCTCTTGATTAGTCCTAGAATACCAAAGATTATATTAGGTATTCATGCCGACAAAATTCAATGCGATTCATTTACTGTACAATAGTTTAGTGAATGAACTTAGACGAAGCTAGATTATCAATTTGTTGATACTGAATATGTAACATGTGGAAAACGACCAGTTTCTCTGCTAATTGCACCATTTTTCCTCTAATATTGACGTTGTTATTTGTACCAAATAAAAGTTCAGATTAAATTGAATTAAACAAGGAAGCACCTATTAAAATTGGAGGACTGAGTTTGACACGCCATCTAACTGTGCACGTTTGCTCGTTTTTTATCCTTAGAACCAGATTGAATGTGCGCGCTACAGCCTTCTTCACCTCTCATCAGTCAACTTATTGAAGCAAATGAACGAACGGATGGACACTTTTCAGGGCTATCGCGTCCAAATGTATCAAAACTTTATATATATACACCGTCTCACGTACCGTCGAAATCGTATAAGGTAACATAATATATTCCGGCCTCGTGACACCAGGCAAGAATTTTCGAGAGATCAGTAAACCGCACAGGAGGATCCGCAATCACCATAGCCAGATGAGCGGGCCTTTTTGGAAGGCCCTGGAATTAATCGTTTCGAACAAGAACATACATTTATGTCAATTATTAGTTCTATGTTCTTTATTTGAGTTTCAAATTAGAAACCTACTTATAGCAATTGACTCATACTGACGAATTTTAGCGAGGCATTTTTAAACGAAATTTCACAGGAGAACAGCTTTTATTAAACGTCTGCTTTTGTACAATTTAACTTCATAACACGTTAAAATTTTTTTCTTCGAAGCTCAGTAGATCTCGAACGGATGATGTTCATTAATCGCCCGGACAAGGCATTTTGTCTCAAAACTTGTCATCGTCCCGTTGTACTAGAACAAATTCTCTAGTAATTTAGACTAATAGTGACAGTAATTTAATATCACAAATAACTCAGTGTTAAATGCCCGAACGGTGAAAATTTGCGACTGCAAAATCTGACTATTGGATAGCTTAAGTGGTAGTTCCCTCCACCGACTTGCTCGAAAATACTTTTACCACAACTGTGAATGATTTAAATTGCCATATCACGGGACGACTTTGATGCTTTTCTCTCTCGTATAAAAATGCATTGTAAGTTCATGTTGAGACAGGGCTTTGTTCCAGACTAAGAGCACTCAAAATTCGCCGCACCTTTTTCCTGTAATGAAGCAACACGCGGAACTTTTCAAAGACACACAGTGCACCAACCCTTTGACTGGATGCGTTGCTGTTGTGCCAGAATCTGCCTCTAAGATTCAGTGAATGAATGAGGGGATAACCGACGTTGCAAGGGACCGATGTTTGTGCAAAAATGTCATTTGGAAATCGTTGTAATACTATTTAACAAAATGTTCTCAATTGTTCTACGGGGCCGACAAAGTGAAAATATTTGCGAAAAGGAGCTCCTGCACATACACAATACGGTAGACAGTTTATATGAAGCGTAGCGTTCCCTTGCCACACGAGGCTATTCGTCAAGTTAAAGTTTTCAATGGATTACACCAAATATCAACAATAATAACATGTTCTACGCCACCTTTATACTGATAAGCCTGATGGGTCGTTAATAAGTAGTAATCTTCGTTTGCCGGATAATATCGAATTGCAAACATACATATTACGTCATTTACGGTGCGGGGTATGTTGTCTTCACAAACCACGAGTAGTAAATCCGAAAGCACCCCCAAAAGACGGTATTTACATAAAGAGGAAGTGTTCTATGATATTTATGCTAATTTACTTCAGAGCGAAGATTAGAAATTGATAGTACTGCACATCTCAATTTTCACTTCCACTAACATTGTACTTTATAAGGCGTCACGCCTCAAAGGCGCCTTGAAAAAAGATAAAAGGTATATAATCTCCTGTACCGTATTACCATCTTAAATCGAAATGCCACAAAAATATAAAATTAAATATGCGCAGCTCACCTTTAAACTCCGAGTATTGCCAGCAGAGAAGAAGAATGTTACCACATGAGCCAGCTTATATATGAAAAAGTTTACTGCTTGGCTGAATGAGAGACCAAAATAAAGAAGTCGAAGTACAGCCATCGCGAAGTAACTAAAGACGAGCCCCTCTGATTTATCAGAGACGATCTCGTTGAAATCCTCCATTTTCAAGGCTTTTCTTTTTTTGCTTTTTTTCTGAATGTTTCTTCGTATCACGAAAGTGTCAGATTGGGTAACATAAATCAGCTTGGGGTACACTTGCGCCGTACATTCAACCTATTCTACTGGATTGATCGATTTAACCGTGGAAGAGCTGCGGAGGCAAAACTATTATTTTAACAGCACGACTACGTGTTCGATGTAGTTTTGGTACTATAGCTGTGGTTTCCTCTGAACGTTACCAAGACTACTCAGCTGGAAAGCAGATGTTTCTTTGTTGGACTCTTGCTAATTGACCCAAGCAGATAATCTGCGGGTTGCGGTCAGCTAGGTTATTGGTCGCTAGATCGACGCACAGATGCCAGAGACACCCTTTACAACTTGGTAGTCTCTCAATTTGATTTAGCTTCGTTTCGAGCGCATGTGTATCCCACGACATTTTCTAGCTGAACTGTTAATGTCGAATTTGTCGCACATGGATGCCCCTGCAGTAGCTGGAGAAATGCCCACACAGAGCATTCGGCACGTCGCACGAACCGCTATCAACGCTTGCACAGCGTTTGATTCACGCAGAGTACAACTTTCACTGATAATAATAATGTAAGGTGGTGATGTTGAGTAGAGTCAACCACTCTAAAGCTCTTTACGCTGCGCGATTCTCATATGTGGGACAGGTGGTGGGTGACGACAGAACGGGTATGCTGATCACATGCGAATACACACATTCGACTAACACCAGTTACAATCTAGACCACGAGTATAAAGCGTGTCTGGTGTTCGTGCTCTTGGTTATTTCGAACGTGTATATTTGTGTTCGTTGGGCGCGTCTACGTAGAGAGTGGCAGAACGACGGATGTTTATTTACAGCCAAAGGGACATGGGTTGACTCTAGGAGTGAAGAGCTTAGCAGACTACACGCCACGTAACATAGTAATAGAACAATGAATGACAGGGGTCCATTCCCAGACATGGGAAAAAGACACCCCGTTAGTGCAACATTCCAGCTAGATTTCACTGATTTGATGTGTAATTAAATAAACTTGGAGCCATGACTCAAACCTAGGGTTCAAGGTTTTAGTGAGTAGGGAATGCACATTACCGTAGTAAATACGATAGACGTGACGTTTAGGGCTCACGATGAGCTTCAAGTTAAACGTATTTAAAAAAAATTCAATAATTGAATAATCGAGGTTCCCTAACGAAGTATGGAACAACCTCTCCCAAAAGGCCAAACTATGACTAGTACAAATAATTCCGGACAATTTATAACAGCAAATAGAGAAGTAAATATTCATTTATCAGACAATGCATCCTTCAGATCACATAAGTTTTATAAATTACAATTACTCAGTCCCGTATGATTAGCACTGCCTTGTAGGCGATACTAAACGCCAGCATGTACCAGATCGAAGTGAATTGGCATATGGATCGATTCAGCCGACGCCAGAGCGGCAGATACTTTCTTCGGTAACAGATTAACGGCGCTTATTCTCTACTACTCCCAAAAAATTTGGTGGTATGGTAGATTTGTAACCTCAAACATTAGTTTTTTGCATCATGAAGTTACTCATTTTTAGCTTCTGTAACAGTGTGAGTTAAAAGGCAGAAAAGATTCATAAGCTGTCACCCATCGATGCACTTATCGTCCTGTAAAAATTGATTTGAGAATACCCTAGATAAAAACAATAATAAATTGACGCTATTTACCTTACGAATCACATCACAGTACAAAATTGCTGTTGTGTCCACTAAGCATCAGTTAGAAAGGATGCTATAGATACCCTCTGGTATCGATCCAGCGTTGTATCAGTAATCAGGCGAAATCAAGTAGACATAAACCCCTCGGTGTCGTACACGTCTTGTATATATCAGTGAATTTTTTTATGTCAATAAAATTACTACAAATGTGAAGAAGTCTTTTTTACATAGTTCAGTGTAAATAAATCAATTTACTCCCGGATAAGTCACTGGAATGTAAGTATGATGAATGTGGATCGCAGGTAAACGACAAGAGCGGATATTTTTTTGCAAAAAAATTCCCAGCAGGCATTTTCAGCATAGAAGAGAAATTATATTATCCCCACATAGTTGGTATACAAAAACCGTTATGAATTTTTAGGCGATTGAGTATAATATCGATAACATTCCATTGGCCATTTTAGGATTTAGCAAAAAGAAATTTCTAAAATACGTAGTTTCAAAATGGGTAACCAACTGAAAATATTCAAGAACTCGACGCTTGCCTAGTATAAAACCAGGTTAATAATGAAAAACAGCCCGAGTTGCTATGAACACTGAACTTTTAAATGAAACTGGTCTTTCGTATAATTAGAGAGAACGTATCACACTCATTTATAATTAGTTGTGTAATATAATGCTTTTGTGATCATGATCACACTACGCTTGCTTATTTTATTGTACTAAGGTAAAGCATGAAACATCGCCAAGGAATACTCTCAGCAGATATCTCCAAAATTACTTTATATGTGAATATTTTTGAGTGTAAGAATTGGTGACCTATAGAATAGCCTAAATTAATCTTCTACTAACATCTGACTCCAATAGCTGCCCCAATGATGCGGGTTGCGAGTTCTAATATTCGTCTGAAAATTTCAGTGGTCTGTCTATCCAATGCAATGAACGAATTATATCATTTTCTCATCGCATTTTTTTAATGCAGTGCTTCTCATTTAAGATGAATAATGGCTTCCTCGCTCCATCCCTGCTCGCCCGTCGTTTCCTTTCCTGGCACTTTCTCCCCGTTGATTCAGAAGGAGAGGTGTGTCATCATCAACATCATCATGGTCAAAATTTACTCTTCAATGTGCTAACCGGTGAGCCATAGCTGCAAACTAGGGCCGACATTGTACCATAAACAGGGACAACGACACATCAATGCATTCATTCGTATAATAGAGCGGTGTTTTTACATCCATTTCGCGCGCGCTCATGATATCAGGTTCATCGCTCCGAGAGCGACTCGGCAACGTCAATCCCCGTTTCGCAGTTGCAACAAAGTCCAACAGAGGGTAAGCGAAGTGTTGTATATTCTCGTATATTTGATACTGTTTAGGTGTGGTATCGCTTTCGAAGTAGGAACGAAGCTACGACGTGGATTTTTAATCATTCCACCGAATTGTTGTGTTGCTTGGTGGTTCACAATAGGAAGTTAAAAGCTGATATTTAACAGCGGTGGATGTTGTGCTTTACTAAGAGGTGCTCGTCCGCCACCAGGAAGAAATCCGAGGAATTCGAATACGTAGCTTGGGGGTAACGCGCGAAAAACTGAAACTTTTTATCTGTTGCGGTTTGTTTGTTTGTGTGCTTTGCGTGCATGCTGTATGGGGACAGCTACAGCTGATAGTTCCACTGTGTCTCACACAGAAGATAAGAGGTGAGCTGTTACCGTAGCTGAATCGCGATTCAAGTGGTATTGTTCATGCAAGTGTTCACGGCATGCCATGTTATCGACATACCATGGCATACCATAGTGGCATACCATGTTAAACATAGGTGAAAACTTGATTTCAGTCGAGCAAAAGCTTGAACGCAAAAATCGATATACTTTATGGTACAGAAAATATAATTGTGAAGTGTCAGTTTTGACGATCATATTAGCAATCAGTTAGCATACTAGTCTCTAGTTCTGTAATTTGTTTAGTGTCGTTTCCTCAGGACGTTAGCGTCGAAAAAATGACAACAAACGCAGATTGTTGCTCTATGTAAGTGCAGTGGGTTTAGCATTTTGTTTGCTGTGTTTGACTGGGGCCAAGGTAAATGAGAAACATTGGGATAATTGAATTAAGCTTCAATTAGTAAAAACTGTTATATCTCAGTCATCATGTGTTACACTTAATGTTAATCAAGTTGCGCACAGCTTACATCGTATATACGGCCTATTAATACCAATATCTCGTTTGTAGGGGTTTTTGGCTATAATGGACGATGACATCTATGGCGATCTCGAGGTTTCGTCGTCTTCATCATCGAACGACGACGAGAAGCAACGAACGGAAAAGCTGCGAAGCGGAGGAAAACGGAGTCGTCCTGTTTCTCCATTAGATGGAAAGAGCAATGATGACAGCGCAAACCAAAAGGAGACAAGGAACAAACGAAGAGCCGACGAAAAGGACGGCCTTGACACGATGGACCTCATGGACGAGGGGCTGACGAATAAATTCA